>WYDI02000307.1:0-25918 GCA_009867235.2 Psittacus erithacus
ATGTAAACATTCTAAGCAGTAGCTACAAACATCAGTATTATCAGTACTGTTCCCAGACTGAAAGTTAGAAACACAGCGCTGCACCAGCCACTAAGAAGGAGAAAAAAATGACTGCTACAGCTGAACCCAGTACAGTGGCCTTCCTGTGGACTTGGTTGAGCAGGTCCACATCCCTCTTGTATAGATTGCCCCAGAGCTGAACACAGTACTCCAGGTGGGGTCTCACCAGAGCAGAGCAAAGCGGGGGAATTACCTTCCTTGACTTACAGGTCATGATCTTTTTGATGCAGCCCAACATCTTTTGATGCAGCCCAGCATCTTTTGATGCAGCCCAGCAATTACATTTCTTGAAAGAACTAAGAATGTTGTGGGGATTGAGAAAGGAAATGCATATTAAAATTTATGAGATTTAAGTACTAAGTAAAAATTGAAAAGTGCAAGCTTATGAAGGAGTAAACTGCCTTTTTGTTTCCACTTTTTATTTGTTGCTTTGTCTATAATTTTAGCACCATCATTTGAATGATACAACTATTTCCAAAGCATTGCAAATAACCCTAATATTTATTTCATACACTTAGCAATTGTAAAGTCATGCCTCCCAAGTGTTCCAGTGTATCTAGGCTAGATTGATAGCATATGAAAATTGACCTTGCCTATAAAATGAGACCTGTCCCTGTACCAAGACACTAAGTTATTGTGTTTGGAAGTGTATTGCTCCCACAAGTCCCAGGAAATAAATAATTCTACAGAGCACCCTGAAATTCAAATAACTTAGTTTCCTTTAAAAACCTGCTGATTGTTTGTTTTCTTGCATTATTTTTGAATATTTATGATCCCAAGTCATAAAGTGTGAGTGTTGTTACTTAGTAATTTTCTTCCACTCATGATGAATGAAGGAAGACTCTTTAGAGAGAAAATAGTTAACATTTTTATAGGCTAACTCATCTGCATTAGAAAAAGAGAGATGTTGATAAACACAGAACTACTTTGAGAGAAAATAAGTATCTGCAAATGGGAAGTGCTAAGTAAAGATAGGTAAAATGGCAAATGAAACTTGAGGAGTAGTCAAGACTATGCTTTCACCTTTTTTCCTCTGCTTAAAGCAAAAAAATTTTAATTTGAGCAAGGGAGTTTAGAAACTGTTGAATATCACATTACTCTTGAAACCAGTGTCTACAATTTACAGTGTAACTGTGCATTAATTTATTCCTTCTTTAAGTTGGCTTGAGGTTGTTATCTAGAATAATATGATGGAAATGAGGTTCAATGAATGAATAGGATAGGAAATCTCATAATAGCTGAAGAGTTCCTTGTTTAAGTCAACTATGCTTGTGAAATGGTGGCACTATACATACTGACTGATTATTGGCATTCACTGGTTTCTTCAGTTCAGTATTTATTATTATAAGAAATAATAATATAATAATAATATAATATAAGAAATAAGAAAAAGGACAGGATGGTCATCCTGTCCTTTTAGGTAATACACAGGATCCTGAAGATAGAAATCAAAGCAATATAAGTGAATTTTATATATGCAGAACCTCAAATAATAATTGCAACTGTAGTTTCTAGTAAAGGTTGAAGCCATAAAAATAGTATGGGAAATCAGACCTATATATGTGTTACACAGTTTATCTTTGAGCTGTCTTGGCAAAAATATCCTAGAAGACAGTAATTCTGAGAAAAAGAACTTTTCTCAATTTCAGAGAAACAATTCAGGGATGTTCAAAAGAAGCTTAAACCACCTATCAGAAAAGCTATTTTATTCATATTTGAGGTATATAGTTTCAAAGCCCATTTATTATTTCTCAAATAAAATGAGGCAATTACAAAGAATTACACATTTTCAAACTTGTTCAGAGAAGCTTCAATTTATTTTAGGTATATCCAGAAAAAAAATCTTTTAAATCTAAAATTTATACTCTAATAGTTGTCCTCTGAAGGAGGCACTGTTGTATACCAACAGTGTCTTAATCTGTAGTCATTCAAAATTAAATTTACAAATAAATTCTTCATCCACATTAAAATTCATTTTTCTTCCTTATAATTTCACCTGATCTGGCCATTTATTTCATTCTTGCAGATACTTTTTTTCCAGTTTGATTTCTGAGATAGTGACATTTTCCTGAAATTTTTATCCTAGTAGTTTTATTGCAGAAGGGGTCATCTGACATGAATTTTTTAGTACTTTGAGAGAGTGAAGTTCTTAGTTACAATGCAGTAGTTTTTAGTATCTCAAAATAAAATGTATCATGTAATTTCATGTAAATTCATATGAATTTTTGGATGTGCTGCTTAATGGTGCTTCATATAGTCCATACTCAAATGATAAATATTTTACTTAGAATTTGGCAACATCAGAGGTAAAAAGATGCAGTTTCCCGGAAGTCCATGTTCTGTCAACATACAAGGATAGAGATCGCTAAGATCAGACATGCATAGAGCTGTCGCTGTTAGAGAAACAGTCAATTTTAAAGAAAGATTAAACAAAATAATTTTCTGAGAGAAATGAAAGCCAGAAACTATACTGGACTTTTCTTTCTGATGAGCAGCTACAAAAAATACTGGTTTGGAAAGAATAACAAAAAAGATTACGTTGTCTTGATTTCAATGGGTTTACTCTCAAGTGGGATGCAAAAAAAAAAAAACCTATCCCAGGGAAGTGTTTCTGTTGTAGTGGTACGATGAAGACTTACCAAACCCTTTTAAAAACTTCTGTGCTTTGATTCCTGACTAGTGTTTCTATCATAACTCTATTTTTAAAAACCTTTGGTACCATGAATGAGTAAAGAGTAGGATTTTTAATTGAAAGTATTCATACACAGGCTTAATATTTAGCGTGAAGAAGCATAAAATGCCTTCCCTTTCAGGTGAATGAAATCAGCTCTGTGGCTCTGAAGTTCTGTAAAGGCTGAATTTTCAGCTAGAGCAGATTCCTGTGGCAGGCATCAATAAAGAAGAGTCAGAATGGGAGTGAAGATACTCTGCAAATTGAATCAATGAATTGTGATCTGCTGTGTCTAGGACTCAGCTGCCAAGGTGAAAGGGACAGCTTGTCCTTTAACAGCATCCACTTGGGATTTTCTTTTTTTGTTTTGTTTTTTTTGGTGTAACTCTACTAAATGCAAAAAGCAAGCTGTTCACAGCTGTGTACCTTCACTCACTGAAGTTACTGCAGCGGGGTCAAATTGACACTTAAGGGACAGCAACATTTAGAAATTTTGTCTTTCTCAGCAAGACTTAACGCACAGGCTGTGAAGAGGGTTATTTAAGGCATCAATTTTTGGCAAGGATATGGAAGCTTGCTTTTGGGGGTCCATTGCTTGTAGATATTTCAGCACAGATCAAGAAATATGATTCAATTTCTTTTCTTTTTGAAGGACTGGTTCCTTTCTGCCTCTTGTTTTAGTCCAGAATACAGGAGCTACGATGGCTTCTCCAAACATGAGAACAACCATTGTTCTTCCATAACAGAGGCATCAAAAGCTTCCTTTAAGATTGTCCAGGAGGTTCACTGATTCTCAGTGAGCTCTGAGATGAAATTCTTTGTCACTCTTTTGGAATCCAGCTTAGTAGGGAGTCTATGACTGTAAGTGGTTAGATTTATCATTTACTCTAAATTGAAGTTTTTGAGTAGAGGGTTTATAATTTCTTTTTGCAAATGGGCTGTTTCTTTGGAAACCTCAGTGTGTTCTGGAGTCTCTGATGTCTTAATTCATTAAACAGCAGCAGAAGGTACTGGTTGGTGGCAAAGAGCTAACCCAGCTGAATAGTAAGTTTTTGTTTCCATAAAGAATTAATTATCTGTTAACTACAGTACTGGATGTATACCTACACGACACTGGTTTTTGCTGGATGGCAGAGGACAGATTTAACAGTTGTTGAGGAACACAGAGGCTTATAGTGAAGACTGAATAAGCCACCAGGAAGCCAAAGCCAGATGTATTTGTTTGAAGACTGTCGATTCCCAGACTTGGACAGATGTGCATGAGTTTCTTAAAAGTATTGTCTGGTAACAAAGGAAGAGGAGTTAAGTCATTTGGGTAAGGCATACTCAGGGCACACTCAACCCAACTGCTTAAGGGGATAATCCCCAATCCCAAATGTCCAAATTATCTAATGGTAATTTTGCTCATATGTGCCAGGCACTGTAAACGAAACACCAAAGTGAGAATTCTCAGTTGCCTCTTTAGACTGGCAAATTTTCACTGTAAGGGGTGAAGAAGAGCAGAGACTACAGTGAAAATTGAGTGCTTCACAGTGAAATAGTACTGGAATGGATTACTGGGTTAAGGATATATCCAGCAGATCTGAGGGTAGATGTTTCTAGGCATTCCAAGTGTAACTTGCCTCACTCAGAATTCAGTGTCAGTATTTGTTCTTTTAAGGAGAAATGATGGATGTATTGAATGCTTCTCTGCTTAAAATCTGTCCTTACAGAGGAAACAGGCAGACTGCTTTGGGATTGTGCTTTTTCTCTAAAATGGTAAAGTCAATAGGACCTTTCATCCCACCAGAAACACTTGGCATTGCAATAGACTTGTTTCATAAAACCAGTGAAGCTTCATCAGATGCCGGTAGCTCAAACTGACAAGTGACGTATTAAAGAAGATACCAAATCACAGAAGGCAAAGGCAGGGACTGGGAGAATGAAGAACCACCCACAGTAGGAGAATATCAGGTTCAAGACCATCTAAGAAACTTAAAGGTGCACAAGGCCATGGAACCTGAGGAGATGCATCCATGGGTCCTGAGGGAACTGGATGATGAAGTTGCCAAACAATTACATATCATATTTGAGAAGCTGTGGCAGTCCAGTGAAGTTTCCATTGACTGGAAAAGGGGAAATATAACCTCAATTTTTTAAAAAGTAAAAGGGAACACTTGGGAAGCTGAAGGCTAGTCAGTCTGATCTCAGTGCCCTGCAAGATGCTGGAGCAGATCCTCCTGGAAACTATGCTAAGGCACATAGACAATAAGGAGCTGATTGGTGACCGCCAATATGGTTTCACTAAGGTCAGTTCACACCTGACAAATTTGGTGATCTTCTACAACAGGGTTACAGCATTGGTGGATAAGGGAAGAGTGACTGACATCATCTACCTGAATGTGCAAAGCATTTGACACTGTCCCAGACAACATCCTTGTCCCTAAACTGAAGAAGCATGGATTTGATGGCTGGACCACTTGATGAATAAGGAATTGGCTGAGTGGTTGCACTCAGAGAGCTATGGTTAACAGCTCAATGCCCAAGTGGAGACCAGTGATGAGTGTTGTTCCTCAGGTGTCAGTATTAGAACTGATGCTGTTCAAAACCTTTGTCAGTGACATGGACAGTGGGACTGAGTGTGCACTCAGCAAATTTGCTGACAACACCAAGCTGGAGGGAAGGGGTGTCATTCAAGGGACCTTGAAAAGGCTTTAGAGCTGGGCCGGTGCAAAACTCATGATGTTCAACTAGGTCAGGTTCAAGATCCTGCACTGGGGCAATCCCAAGGACAAATATAGGCTCAGAAGAGACTAGACTGGCAGTTGTCCTGAGGAGAAGGACTTGGGGGTGTTGCTTGATGAGAAGCTCAACATGACCAGGTAGTGTGTGCTTGCGACAGAGATGATCAGAGGGTTGGAGCACCTCTGCTATGAAGACAAGCTGAGAGAGTAGAGCTTGTTCAGCTTGGAGACTAGAAGGCTTGGGGGAGACCTTATAGCAGACTTTCAGTACCTAAAGGGGGCCTACAAGAACTCCAGGGAGGGACTTTTTATAACAGCTGGAAGTGATAAGACAAGGGGGAATGGCTTTAAGCTGCAAGAGTGTAGGTGTAGATTAGATATAAGAAAGAAATGCTTTACTGTGAGGTTGGTGAGACACTGGAGCAGGCTGCCCCTAGGAGTTCTGGGTGACCCCTCCCTGTGTTCAAGACCAGGTTGGCTGGGGCTATGAAAAGCCTGGTCTAGTGGAATATGTCCCTGCCAATGGCAGGGGGTTTGGAACTACATGATATTTAAGGTCTCTTCCAACACAGACTGTTCTATGATTCTCTGTTTCTGTGCTGCAGCGCACATCGGGAAAGGAAGGAAGAAGGGAAGGAAGAATATAGGCAAGGATAGAAAAATGAAAACAGTAAGCCAACAAAGATGAAGAAGTAGTCTCACAGTAGTGTCATACAAACTATCTTAGCAGTGAATATGTTTTGACAGAACTGAAAGGCAGTGTGTTGCATATTTTTATTATTGTATAAGTTGGACACAAGGAAGAGAGCTCAGAGATTGCCAGTGCCTGCATGGGTGCTGTTAGGGAAAAACTCTCTGGCTAATACTGATAATCTAGTTGTAAACAAATGCATGTGTCTTCTTTAACAACTGGTATGGTGAAAGAGGGGAAATGTCATGGTTCCAGGTTTGTATCTGCACCAAATCTTCACTGGCAATGAAATCAGTGTCAGTTCCAGGTTCATATCATGTATCTATACCTACCTAATTGACAGACAACTTTGAGTCACATGACAAGTGATGCCTTGGTGAACAAAGTGAACTATGGTCTCAAGAACACAGAAACCGTGCTCTGAGACTACAAGACTCCAAAATAGAGAAGAACCACATGGAAAATAACTGTAAGACACTCAATTGCTCAGGTAGGCATATCTTTGTCAACGGTAGACACAAGTAAATCTGCTTGTGGACAACAGCTTGAAGTTAAGCACTAAGTCCAGGACTTTTTTTCACTTCTGTGGTACGGTTTTATGTGTACTTTGCCTACTATTGAAAGTAAAGATAGCTGGAGGAGTTACAGTGAATGAAGCAGGATATTATCTCTAAAAGATATATTTGCTCAGCTTTTAAGCAAATACTAATTTGATACTCTCTTCTTATTTCTTCTTGGCCTCTATATGACCTTAGGTATTATATTTAATGAGTTTAACACTGTTAAACATAAGTTTAACACTATTGATGGTCTTTAATTGAAATTCAGTGCATGGAAGATGCAGTAGATCCTGAAAAACATGAGGTGGTTTTAATCATTATTCACTTTATTTACTTAAGGAAAACAAATTAAAACTGCATACTATTTCTTGTAGGGAGTACAAAGTATAGGAAAAAAGGCTTGAAACATTAAATTCTACTAAACAGAGTTATTAATCAGTTGAAAATTAAATTAACTTTTTTTTTCACATTGATACTTGAGTGCAAGACATTTATCAATTTGATGAGAACTTTAAGTGCTGATACTGAATGTTCAGTATGGTCCTACTAGTTACTGGGATAGGTTTTCTGACACTGCCATTCTCAGACTCTGAGAAAACTACTTTAAAACGTGTTTGGGTTTTTTTTTTTTTCACCTAATAATCCCCCAATAGCAGTGATTTGCCATTTTGAAACCGATTTCTAAAAGAGACAACTCTGCTCTTTGCAAGAAAAACCTGCAATACTGTTGATCAGTTGTTGGGAAGATTTAAAGGAAAGAGAGTCTAAGCTATGACACCTTCCAAGAGGTGTAAAATCACCAGTAAGGTGCATTTTGCTGCCTTCAGAGAAAAGAGTTGTATCTCTCTTGGGTGGTTTCCAAACTCGGAGGTTATACCTGATTATGCATTGCTCTTAAAATGGCATCATGCTTCAAAATAGTACAAGAAACAGGGAAGTAGTTTACTCTGAACTCCCCAGTTCCTTGAAGTTCAGTTTTTCTTTCAATTTTAAAATTGCACTTGCTTGTCACAAAAAAGATATTCCAAAAAGGAAAGAACTGATAAAACTGAATTTATATTCAAAGCCATAGATCAGGAAAAGTAGAGTTCGCTTCATCACAGTACATTCATTCATTCATTCATCCAAAGGATTAAAAAACATGATAGAAAAGGGAGCTTTAGAAATGTTTGGCCTACACCTTTTTTAAAATGATAAATGTATAAATAGACAATAGTTTCAGCAGCAGTTCAAAGACTGATGCTTGAAGGGCTTTTTCTTTTTTTTTTCCCTCTCTCTTGATTTTTTTTTTAAATCTAGTGCAGATGACCTTCTAAATATCTATATACGCATATAACAAGGAAGAGCCAGGGGTAATAGTGAGGGAAAACTGGTGCCTTGCAACAGAATACCCATGAGGGAGAGAGTTCTAAGAAGTTTAAAGTTTATGTTTACCCTTTCAAAATGTCCTTTTGCTGGAAGATTTTCCTTATAAGAGTAGGTTTGACTCTGAAGATAATTAAAAATAAGCTGAACAAAAAGGCTGTAGTAGTAGGTCCTTTCAAACCCTTTAATGCCTTCTGGTTTGAAGGACTAAGTAGCTATACAGAGTAGAATTTGTTTGTAGTCGTAAGCAAAAATAATTGTCCAGCTCATCAGTGTTATGTCCTCAAACTAAATTATTTCTGTTTCTTGAGTCTTTTAATAGCTATTTATTTAAAAGTGTTAAAGGAGGACTGGACCACTGAGGAAAAATTACCCTCTAATTTGACAATATTTTTGGTCTTTAGTAATTTTAAATGTGCAACCATAAATGAGTTCATACACAGAAGCTGTCCTGTTCTCAGACTTGAAGACCCAATTTACAAACCATCCAGTTGCCTGAAACGCAGGTGCAGGGTACCTTACGTGTCTAAACACACTCAACAACTTATAAAGGCAATGATAAGCAATTAAGAGGCTTGGCATGCTAAAAGGCATGCAAGCATCTACATGGAAAATAAGAGCTGAAAGAAGGAATGTTACATTCTGGAATATTCATGATAGCGTGCTTTTGAAAACTACGGACTTTCTAAGATTACTGTAAGACTCAGATGGCTGGGCACACAAAATTTCTGTGGGAAAAAATTCTGGATACTTCCAGTTAGGTAAAAATTGAAAAAAAACCTCAGTGTTCAATTGCAATCCTGTTCATCAATTCTATTATCCTTTTCCTAGTTGCAGAAAAGCCTTTCTTCATTTGGCTTACACTAATACTCTGTGCCTTTCTTGTATTGCCTATGTCTATGGTCTTCAGTTCAGCTATGCTACCTGGATTTAGCATTATTGTTTTACAGGCAATACAGACCAACACTGAATTAACTTTTCTTGAGTCATTTTTATTTAGGCAATAGTAAAGATGCTCTCACTGCTTCTGAACTTTTATTCCTTTAAGCCTGCCTTTCCTCTCAACTTGTCTAAATATACATCTCAAAGCAGTGGAGGGAAGATGTGAATATATTAAGATTCCTCTTGATGGAGAGTTTGAAGTAATCATTCTGTCCTTCATTCACCATATTTGGTGACTTCTGAATTTTATTTTTTTTTTCCCCGGAGAATACATGTCCTTTAATACTTCTCAAGCAAATGACATTTTTTAAGACAATAGCATTTGAGGTTGAACTTGATGGTTTGAAATATTTTAGTGTGAAACTGGTGGCAAAAAAACCCAAACAACAAACAAACAAACAAAACTAAAAAAAACTTACTTTGTAGAAGAGCTTGGAAGATTGCCATTCTGAGTATTTTGTAAAGTAGATGCATGATACAGCAGAGGTGAACATGCAGAACAGAATCACAGAATCATAGAACCGTAGAATCATAGGATGGTTTTGGGCTGGAAGGGACCCTTAAAGATCAGCTAGTTCCAACACCCCTGCTATGGGCAGGGACACCTTCCACTAGACCAGGTTGCTCAAAGCCCCATCCAACCTGGCCTTGAAAACCCTTCCTCATCCAAAAACAGTTAAGTAAAGATGCAACCTGTCTTTCCTCCCATTTAGCTTAGAAACTGTTTTATGTTATAAAAATACTTTTCTGCTTTTTCTTCCTAAAAAGTTTTACCAATTTTTTGTAATGACATACGATTTAGAAGTACACATGCTGCAATACAGTGACTAGTAGAATAAACCTTAGAAAGAATTAGTAGAATAAATTACACCTGATATGCACAGACATGAAGTAGCAATAAAGATTTCTTACTTCTGTATTAAGAACCCCATCTTCCAAAGAGAACTTCCGAGTACCTTTTTTTGAGATATGTCATTTGATATAAAATATGCATAAATTAAAATTTCTGAGTCTCCATCTTTATGATTGCTAATTCCACTACAAATGGGATCTCTAAGGAGTAGAATTATTTAAGAAATATTATTTTGACATGAATATAATAATCAGAAACTATTACTACCTAGGCAATCATGGTTATTAATTATCTAGCTTAGTACTAAATGATAAAAATGATATTGATATTTTAAATTTTAATGGTGAGAAAAATGACTAATGCAACTTTGTAAAAGGTGAGATAAGCAGGGAGAAAAAAAAATGAGGGTTCTATTTAAATTTTGTATATTAAAGAGTAGGAATTTAAAGAAATGTAATTTTGAGGAAAATCTGTTTTGAGGAAGGAAACAGAAAAGATGGACAGGTTTATGCAGTGTTCCAAGCCACGTTACTTAAATTTAAGAAAATTTTTAATGAAGTGAAGGTACTTGTGAAACATTAAATTAATGTGAAGTACCTATGATGGAATGGAGCCAGGAAAGATGCAGGACTTTTGTTAATTGATACTAATATTTTTACTTGCAAATTTTCACGGAGCACTCCTGTACTTTGAAAATACCTGTCACCTGTAAGAGGTACTGTGCAAGAATATGACCACATTTTTGCATAATGATGCTAGTGAGGATGCCTGTGGAGAGGGTTCCTCAGAGGACTTAAAAACACTTTTAGCACTCAGAAAGATGTCTTCAGTCATTCAAAAAGGTAATGAATTTGCTAGATAACTAATACAGTTGGAAGATAAGGAAAATTATAATTATCTCTTTAGTTAGGTCAAGGTATGTGACAGACCACTGGCTATGTGTCAGGAATGGCATGTTGTCTAGTAAAAGCCAGGTAAAATAAATGCAATAGCTAGAAGACTGCTGAGCAGCGTGACACTAAAAAGAGCTGCATGGGATTAATCAAGGCCTGACATTTAAGAATAATGGTAGAGATTTCAGTAATACTGCTGTATTTGCCAGAAAGTGATAATGACATGCTACAGAAAACAAAGTAACTGAAGGATCAAGAAATACTATTTCAAGTGCTATGTAAGACTGTGTACCATAAAAAAGAGTTAGGAAGTTTTTCTGAGAATGGCGTACAATTCTTTTTGCTTCCAAAAGAAAAAATTAGGAGCTACTAGTGCACAAGGCAAGAACTAAGGCTCCAGGAACTGGCTTAATTCTTAAAAAAAAAAAAAAAAAAAAAAAGAAAAGGCTAAAAGTCTCTATGGCTTATGGCTCTGTAGGGAAATATAAAAGAATAGGAATTTTTGGTATAAATGTTTAAGCAGTATAAATCTCCAAACTAAGGAGATTAAAAAAACCCCAAAAACCAACCAAACAAAAAAACCCAAAAGCAAAACCCAAAAACAAAAAACCTAAACAATAAAGAAAACCTGAACACCAACAGCATAACCAATATAACCAATGCAGTATATTTTATTGGAAATTAGGAAAAGGGAGATTAGGAGAAGCATGCTTCTGATAGCTTACAAATACTGGAAAAGTCATACAAGTTTTATGGAAATATTGACCAGGCCTATCAGCTGTTTACCAGAGCTCACATAAGTTAGAAGTAATTTTTCATTTCATTTTAGAAGTGATGCAGTACACAGACCACATTTTTGAATACTGCAATTAATATTGCAAAGAATCACAATGTAGTACAGTTCTTAATTTATAGCAGCAAAGATCAGGATGGGCTTTATGTCATATATCCTGTAAAAGTAGTTGAGAAATACAGTTCAGTGATCTGATGAAGCTGTCTTGTATGTATATACATAACAGGTAATACTCTGTGTGATTTGAGCCAAAATTTATATCCAAGTCCGATTATTTTTGGTATTTTAGTCTGATAGTAGAATAAAAGATGCTGCTATGGTAGGAGAAGTTTTAATTGAAATTTTAATCGTAGTTACCTACCTAGTCTTAATACAAAACTGACTAAATTCACTTAAATTTCACTATGTAATTGCAATTCTGTAAGTAATTGAGGTGTCCGTAAGATGTCTACAAGGCGCCATTGCAAATAAATGCCCCCTGCTCTTTCCAGGACACCCTCCAATGGACCAGGTTCATTAGGGCAGAGCAAGTTTACAGATGACACAAAACTAGGAATGGCTGATAATGCCAGAGCTTCATGCTGCCATCCAGAGGGACCTCAGCAGGCTGGAGAAATGGGCTGACAGAACATCATGAAAGACCAGATGAAGCGCAAAGTCCTGCATCTGGGCAGGAAGAGTCTCAGACACCAGTATATGCTGGGGCTGACCAACTGGAAAGCAGCTTGGCAGAAAAGACCCTGGTGGTTCTACTAGCCACCAGGATGAACATATGCCAGCTAGGTGCCTTTGCTGCAAAGAAGGCTATTGGCTACATTAAGGAAAGTATTACCCACAGGTCAAGGGGGGGAATCCTTTTCCTCTACTCAACACTGGTGAGGCCACTCCTGGAGTGCTGTGTCCAGTGCTGGACACCCCAGTACAGGAGAGACATAGGACATACTGGATGAACTCCAGTGAAGGGCCTTAAGCATGATATAGGGACTGGAGCACCTCACACACAAGGACATGCTGAGAGGGCTGTAACTTTTTACACTAAAGGAGAGAAGGCTCAGGGGGGAACTTGTCAATATTTACAAATACCTGAAGGAAGGATGCAAAGCGGACGGAGCCAGATTCTTTTCAGTGGTGCCAAGTGACAGGACCAGAGGCAGTAGGCACAAACCAAATGCAAGAGGTTCCCTCTGAAAATCAAGGGACACTTTTGTCCTGTGAGGGTGACCTAACACTGGCACAGGGTGCCTAAAAAGGTTGTGGAGCCTCCATCATTAGAGATATTCAAAAGCTGTCTAGACATGGTCCTGGGTAACAGGGTCTAGGTGGCCCTGCTTGAGCAGGGGTGGGTTGAACAGATGACCTGAAGAGACCCCTACAATCCCCAATCCTTCTGTAATGTAATTGTATCTTATGATTGAAACTGTAACTTCTTTTCTTAGTAATTGGTATGTAGGTAGTGTTTTTCTTGAGAGTACTATTCTTTAGAATAATAGATTTTGTAATTTACTAAAAGGAGAGAGAAAATTGGTGGGCACTAAAAATGTGAGTTACATTTAAGGGTTTACACATTTTGCACCTCTATTCTCTCACAGATCTACCTTTAAATTTTGATTATGTCTGTAGGGTTTTAAGATATCCATCCATTACTTCTGGAATATGCATCTATTACATGAATAGCCTCACTGATGTCATTGTGATATAAATGAAGCCAAGATTTCTTGAAGTCATCTTCATCCCTTATTGTTTGAAATCTTATAATATTAGGTATAGCATCATTTCAGATTCATCATTACTTTCCTGAGATGTATGAAAAATATGTCTGCTCTCTCTCTTTTCCTCCCTTCCTTGGGATTAAATTTTACAATAATACTGTACTATTATGGATATCACTGTTTGGGAGATCATTTAAATATCCCCTTAATGTTTTTTATTCCTTAATTCTAAAATATATATATGTGTGTGTATATATATATATATATGCGCACACACCTTCACCTTAGCTGGCACTTTCCAGTTCCTGGTTGGAAGACATTGTCATTCATTTTTCTGTGGCATATTTGTTTTTTCCTTTAAGTAGACCTTTTCCAAAGCTATCATGAAGAGAAATGCACACATAATAAAGGTAGAAAATCTTCACAGCTCTTACCAAGCTACATGTTATGGTGATTTCAGATGGAAACAAAGACGATCTTGTTTAATGTGTTTTTAAATGGCCTCCAGCATCAGGCAAAATGAACTAAGCATCACTATTCTTAATGGTGTTCTGCATTTGTTTAAAAAAGCATATAATGCTTTTTATGTAGAGTGAAAATTGTAAATAAGGATAAATAAAATTGTAAATTAGGATATATAAAAAACTAGTGCTGTTTTAATGGTTATTTTGTTAATTACACAACTACTTTAGGAAAACATATATAAGCTATAATAAAAAAGAAAAAATATCTTTTTAACAAAAAAGAAATTACCTGAAATTGCTTCTTAATTAGCTTTTTGTTGTCATTAATGCAGAGAACATGAGGATTAGTAGTGACTTTTCCTTTAAAAAACCCAAAGCTAAACAGACAAAATTAAAGCTTCTGAATACATAAAAGCTGTTCTGAATTCAGTAAATGAAAGATATGTATTGTTTTAGCTTATTAGACTTTCTAGGCCAGTCCTTGGTGGAATACAGACAGTGTTCGGGAAACTACTTAATCCTTCAGTTTCAGTGCACTTCTCTACTTTCTATCTCCACCTGATGTATGGACTGTGTTTATTACAATAAAATTGGAAAAAAGCATGCATATTGGCTCATGCAAGAACTCTTTGCGGTATGAAATTCAATTAGTCTCTAGATCGTGCTAGCTCAATGCTTGCGCGCCTTGTGGTGTAGAAGCTGAAACAGTCTAATGAAGCTGAAACTTTCTTGTTCTAGCTCTCTGAACATCAGCTAGAGACCTTGGCTTGAGGAGGAAGTTTGGTTATTGAGCATTGACTCAGTGTATCTATATAAGATTCTTTGTTGCTCGTATGATGTGTTGCAGAAAAAAAGAAACTGCCTTTCTCAGGTGAACTGGTGTAACATTTTGCCTGCGACAGAACTGTCTACCTTCTCCAGATAGTGAAGCATTTAGAAAAAGCTACAATAATGAACAAAAATGCAAGTCGAGTGATGAAAAAGTACCTTTACTGTATGATTATTTTGTGGAAATTGAGAATCTTGAAGATGATAGCACTTTGTCGTGAAGATTTGAGGGAGCTGAGAAAATAATATTTGTAATCCTGTCATAGATACTGCTTCACCAGGGCTGCGGAAAGAAATCCTAAAATTATTATTAATTTTAATTTATCTCTTACTATTTTAAAACATTGGTAGGAACAAACAAAAATCTTGAACAGCAAGGAACTACTGTAATGTTTCTTAATAAAAATGGTTAACAATTATTTTTATATTTCCTTTGGATAATGGATCAATTTAAAGTAAACTAATATAATCCAAAAATGCACTGCAGACTAGACTTTTTAATTTCTGTTTGTTGCTACTTCTTAGCAAACAAAAGAATTTCAGAGGTCTCCTCATCTTGCATTGCTTGCTATGCTTCCATTTTAGTTTGCTCACACTTTATCTTTCAAAGTCTCACAAAGTTTTCCTTTTGAAATGTGCCTTTTTCCTTGTCACTTGTCTCCTCTTTTAAATAACACACAATAGCACAGGACTGGCAAAGTGACAACATAACTGAGTGAGAAAATGAAATGTGTGACATGTCTCAATAAAACTTGGTTCAAAATCTTGCACCACTGAAGAGATTTGCTCTAAATGTTATCTAAAGGATAAATTGAAACAAGTGAATCTCGTTGGTGGGTAAAATCTGGCTCAAAGCCATGATGGTTAAATCTGGCAATAAAGAGAATATGGCACAGGATATGAGCTATTTTGACAGTCTTTTAAAATAAGAGTAGCTAATGTTAAACTGCATAATTTAATAAGGCAGTTCATGATACTTAAAATAAATATGCCCATTGTGGGAATTCTGTATCAACTATTTTCTGCTGATTTCATGCAAATCTGCTCACTGTTGAGATTATGTTTAGAGAGACTATCATTATTTTCTACCCTGTTGAATCTGCTAAAATATTATGTGTGCTCTAGAAAACTCAGAGTGAAATTTTGAATGCTTCCACAAGTATATTTTGGCGCACCTGGCTAATGCAAATATTTAGAAAACAACTGATAGGTTACATTTTAATAGGTTAAATTTTCCCTGAAATTTGTCATGAGAATTAGGAGAAATTAAGGACTTGTTTGAATAATATCTAAAAGAGTAATTCAGGAGTGTGCTGAGGTCTTATTGTTTCTGCGATACTTGGATTAAATTGAAATGTTGACAAATATATTGCAGAAGAAAGTAGAATCCCATTTTCTAGATTTTACAAATAAAAATTACTATTATAAAGTAGGAGAGTAAAAATGTGTTCAGTGAGATAATATTGGAATAGTCTGTCATGTGGGAAAGAGTGTAGAAAACTAAACTCTGTGAGGTTGGACAGAGCCTTGGACAACATGGTCTGGTGTGAAGCATCCTTGCCCATGATGGGGGGTTGGAATTAAATGACCTTAAGGTCCTTTCCAACCCTAACCATTCTATGATTCTATGATTGGAAGTTCTCCTATATGATAAAGCATATTAAATTAAGATAAAAATCATACTGAACTGTATTAATACCTACAGTAAGAATTCAGAATAAAGGCTGGCTAATTAATATATTCTGGTCTCTAGTTATCTGAATACCAATCATTGAAAATTCATAGAGGGACTTCTGAATCTGAAATTCAAATGGAAATAGGTGTGACAAATCTTAAATTCTTCCTCTGGCATTATCATAAATAATCTCCAATTCCAGAAGTAGTTTGTATGTTAAAATGTATCTGACTAAACTAATCTGCTGTTTTTCACAGTGACGTCTTCTGTCTTTTTTGGGAAAATAGGATTAACCCTTTGTATGCTGTTCAAAAAAAGTCCATGACCTTTATATTCAATTAGCAGATTTCGGATTCTGGTGAAATTCAAAGGGGGGGGGGTGAAAACCCACACTGCTGTAATTGGCAGGTTTGATTTTAATCACTGGAACTCAGTTAACATAGAATCCACACACTGTAATTTTCAAGTAATTTTTAAAGCAGAATTCTTGTGTTCTTCATATAAAGACTTCTGAAAGATGTTTCACAAAGATCTTTTACAGATCTAAAAAGATACTGAGCTGAATTTGATTGTGGCATCTTTTCATTAGCTCATTTTATTATTGGTTGCATTTACCTTTAAGAATAAGATAATATATATTCATGAACTGGGTTTTTCTTATAATTAATGAAAAAAGAAATCCATCATTTAAAACATGTTTTTCTCTCTTTCTTGGATTGGTAAAACAGTTACTTTTTTAAGCATTCATATAACAATCCATTTTGTTACCCTCTCTAAATATTAACTGTCTTCTGTTTAACAATAGAATTAATAATATCCAGTGGTTTACAGTACCTTCCTTTGTCATGTTTATGAAATCTTTTGCAATTTAAAAGTTTGTTCCACCAATTTAGGTTGATGTACAAATACGCAAAATTCTGTTTCACAGTAATTGCAGTTTCTGTAAGATGAAATGGGGCTATATATAATAAAACCAACAGATGCCCTGGTTTTATACAGTGAGAAAAATTATATATAAAGTATGCTTCACTGACAGCTGAAAAGGGAAGTGTTTCTGTGGAAGAACAGCAAAAAAATTCACTGAAACAGGAGTTTGCAAAATACCAGTGACAGATATGAAAACAAAACCACATCTTCACAGCTGATCATTTTGTGCAATAAAATTTTTAAATGGAACAGATGTCTCTCCTTTTCTCAGCTTGGCTGACATGAATCACAGATGCCCATTAGCCAAAATAACTATAGGAAACACTTTATACTAAAAGTAGCAGAGAAATATTTTGCAGAATTTTTTTTAATACTAGAGTAAAATGACAAAACTTTGCAGTGCTGACTGAAACACAGCTCATGCAGTTCACAACTGCGCAAAGATTCAGCATTAAAGGCTGTGAAGCACTTAGTCTTTAGCCATCTTGAGTCCTCTGATAACATCTGGATTGCATGAAGAGCTAAGAAAATTAAATAAGAGGCATTCTTTTTCTAACTTACACATAATACACATTTCCACTCCTTTAATTATCTCTGGAAGCCTTGTTTGTCATATATATAGCTTTTTATTTCTTGGTCACCCACAAGACCTTCTGAAATATCACTCTGAATTTGAAGTTTTCCTACAACAACTATGGACTGTTATGTGTAGGCATAAAATTCAAATTAAATTACCAATCCAAAGTGAAATTATCAACATTCTTTAGAAAATGCAAAGTATTGTAGCTAAAAGCATTGTTCTAAACTATGCAGGTTGATATTCCTTATAAATATGTTACTCTGAAATGCAACTACCAGCTCCTTAAAAGCCTTCATGTGGATGTCTCAAAATCTTATATTCAGGTCCTTTTCCAGTCTTTTGGCTAATATAGGTGAAAAAAAAGGCTATAAAATTTGAAGTTGGTGAACATAAGAGGTGAGTAGCTTAAAAAAATCAGCTTAGTAAGAATTTTTTACTTAGTAAGTGAACTTCCAAATCAGCTTAATAAAAATTCTTGACACACACTTTGCTAAAGAGGAGCAATAGGAAACCGTCAACATTGATTGTACCTTACATATTAGACAAATAAGTATGCTGAATAATTTAGATCCAAATCCAGATTTGGATAAAAATATAGTTGTTTGAAATTGTTCATATATATATATGTGGTGTAGGGGTTTTCTTCATTTTCTGATTCAGTTCTGATAACTACACTGTGTTTGTGCTTCTAGTGCCAAGCAGCATTCTCAGGCACCAGAATATGGTTACTGGAATTGCTAAATTTTTTTTTTACAAGTTCCTGGTATACTTTTGCTAAGTATCACTCTCCAAAACAATTTACATGCATGATTCATGAGTTAAATTTGGCCAGATCCTATTCCTGTGAAGTGTTAGCGTGGGGTTATGCTATTCTGGAGATAGAGAATTTATTAGAATGGATTTTTCCAGACTCTATTGATTTCTGAATAAAAGAACAGGCATTGCTGCCTCAATATATACCATCATCAACTTTTGCAAGAATTTATAATACCAGATCTGTCTTTGGAAAGCATAGGGGAAAACAGTCCTCCCAATCTTTCTTGCTCAAACAGTCCTTTATGTTGTATTTCTAGCACACATATCTGAGGAGGAGCAACCTCTTGTAACTGCTGTTCATCATTCTGCTGTGAAAATACTGTATCATACCATGTTGGTCATGGACCACTAGTAAGCTCTGATACCACAATATGTTTGAAGATAAGGTGGTGTCTCCTCTCTGGAGAAGAAAACAAAGTCTTTTGAGAACTAGTTACACTAAATGACATTACAGAATGGGCTGCAGTTTGCAAGATACTGTCCAGTCCCCTAAAAAGAATGTTACTTAGAAAGATGAGAAGTCACAACTTTAATAGGCCATCAAAAGAGCATGAGGGGTTACAAGTTCACAGTTCACTCCCCAAAAAGGAATAAGAATGGCCTGAAATGTTCAGTTTGAATTCAGCAAGAGAAACAGAAGGCAAAGAAAATAATAAGATGTATTTGGGAAAGATTCCTCTTAACATCTACTTTCCTAGTCTTCATTTTTTGGTGGAATTTCCTATTTATTATAGAATGAAATAAAGATTAAGGAATGCTTATTTTGTAAAGTAAACACACACATATGTAATGTAAGTAAAGTTTGTCATTCTTTGATAAATGTTTACAGTGTTTCTCAAGGTTTATTTCTGAACTGAAAGAAAATTTCTTTATATAGAAAATCAAAGTTCATAACCACGATAAATTTCTGAATTTCTACCAAAAATGCTTTGATCCAGGATTCCACAAGCTCCTTTTGTTCCACGTATCGCAAGTGTGTGGGAAACACTCCATGTCTGAAAATGTTGCACGGCAGTAATGTTTACTGTTTGCCTTCACCTTATCCCACCAGTCCACTATGTATTCGGTTTCAGCAAAAAGGCAAGGAAAGCCACACACAAAAGCCTAATATTTGAATATTCTACCTCTGATACTGACTTAAACTGGATGCTATGGAAGGCAATACGAGGGTACCATAGACCAAAAAAGAAATATTTCCATGACCAAATGCAGTGGGGTATATTTATACTAAGTTATGCATATAATGTTTTTCATAATATGAAATGTGAGCTTAAATTAACAAAAACCCTTCACAAGATTAAGTATGATCTTGATGTAGTTCTGATGTTGTTAATGTGTTCAAACATTTTTAGAAAAGACAAAATTACACTAGATCTGTCAAACATTTTAGAACATTCTGATATTATTTAATTGTGATTTTTAAAAAGTATATTTGCAGTTCATTTTTGTAACCAAAGCTTCTACTTGATTTGAAACTTCTGCTGAACTCCAAAATAAAATATATACATTTCTTGCTGAAAATAAATCTGAATGCCAAATTCCTTCAGTTAATTATGCAATTAGTGAAAGTGGAAGAAACTTTCCAACAGAAATTATGGTTAGTGTATGCAAAAGATCAAATGAGCCAGCCACACTGCTGTTCTGAACAAAGCAATGTAATATTGATTTCTTTTTTTCTTTTTGTTATGGGTGTACTACAACCAGTCAGCACCACAGGTCATTAAGAGATGAAGTTAAGCTTTATATTACTTACATAATGAGTATTAAACCAATACTGAATGCTTAATAAATTTGTTTCTTTCCTTTAGGCTACTTACATTAGTTGATGGAGTGAAAATGATAATAACTTTAAATGAAATGTTCTCCAGTTTAGAAGAAATATAAATAATATGATTTTTTTTTTTAATTATTATGACATCAAAACAGTTTTTCAATTTTCCTTAATTGTCGTGTATTCTGCCATGTCTTTATCTACTTCGTGAATTTATAACTAGCACAGCAGGTTGGGAATTTTTAATAGGATCTCTTCAAGGAAGAAAAAGGTCAGTATTAACATAAGAATCTTCTTTAAGAATTGTGGTTCAAAGGTTTCTTAGCAGAGAACAGGTGTTGCTGCAAAGCTAAATCTGCCACAACAGTCAAGCCAAAAGATTCTTGGAGCTGTTAGGAAACAAATGCTTCAGTATGGCATCATGACTGCCAGTCAATGGTGACTGAATATTACTGTGTTTTGTTGGTATTAACCATGTTTTTTGTGCACAGAATTATTTAATATCGAATAATTTTTTTTTTAAAAAATAAACTACTTCTAAATAAAATACTCTAATTTTTCTTCCTTTTCAGCTTCATTCTGACCAGGACAAGGGAGATGGATCCCTGAAATACATTCTGTCAGGAGATGGGGCTGGTACTCTTTTTATAATTGATGAGAAAACAGGTGACATTCATGCTACTCGGAGAATTGACAGGGAAGAGAAAGCCTTTTACACCCTGCGTGCCCAGGCTATTAATAGAAGAACTCTGAGACCAGTGGAACCTGAATCTGAGTTTGTCATCAAAATCCATGACATCAATGACAATGAACCAACATTTCCAGAAGAAATTTACACTGCTAGTGTTCCTGAAATGTCAATAGTGGGTGAGTGCTCTATACTGAGGCACAAATACCTGTGCTATGTTGCTGAATGAATAGTTTCTCCATCCTCTGAAAAGGCTATCATGCTCAGAATTCTGCCTGATGGGTTAAGTATTTTTCATGTGATTTGTTTGTTCAAATATTGGAATTGCATCCAGAAAGACATTTTTGTGCTTTGAGATCTATTTCTACTTGGACTATTTAAATTACTAATTTACAGTGATTTGGGACATAAATATAAACAGAAAGTAGTCAGTGATGAATTACCCTCCTCCTGAAGAGCTGTTAAAATAAGATCACTAAATTAGTGTGTTGAAAGCTCAATAATTTTTTTCTTTCATTTTCACTGGACATCCCCAGTGGTGATAAGTATTGAATGGAGAGCTGTCCCCACTTTCACTTTCTGTGGCTGAGGAGAGTTACATGTTTAGTCACGTGCTGTTGATACATTGCCTGAAAGTAGACACCCTCTTTATTCTCTTTGCTTTCATTTTTTTAGTGTATGGACAAATCCTCTTGGGCTTTCAGTTCCTCCCTTAACTCACTCATGAATGGCAGCTTCACAGATCTTAAACAGCTGCTTGAGTTAATCTTTCTTCTGTTTGCAGTGTACCTTGAGTTCTTGACTACAAAGTTGTGGCCTAGATCATGCCAGCTGTCAGATTCAGAAACAATGGCATTCTGGAATATGAACTATTATTAATTAGTACATACAATTCTTTAGCAAACAAAGCTTAAAATCATATGGAGTTTCTTTTAAAAAATTAATATAAATTTATTCATTGTATAACTGTAGATATAATACTAAGTTCTAATATTCAGAAAACACACAGTAACTTAATTCTTTTGGCATTTATTACAATTTTAATTGCTATCACTGCTTGAACTAGATCAAGGAGTTTTATATATACAGGTATTGAAGTTTTAGTACTTAGTTTCATGGGCTTTGGAAAGCATTAAAAGAGCAAGGAAATACATAATTATTGAAAAAGAATGACACTAGCAAGCAGTGCAACAATATGAGTTTCTATTCTTAACAAGATATTTCAATTTGCTTTTAGTTTGTGACTGAATAACTTTTACAAGTCTGAACATTCAGCAATCAGGCCTTAGTATAAAGGAAAAATTAAAAAAAGATTGAGAAGGAAATCTATTAGATGATTGCATAGGGCCATACTGGAATTCCATCGAACTAGTCCACATAAAGAGAAGAACTGAAATGTCTTCTTTCTTTACTGTTCCAAAATAGACAAAAGTTAATACTGATTTATTAATTTACTGATAAGTTCTCTAGAATCATGCATTTCTGTAAAAGTATGTAGCTTCAGGCAGAGCATCCTGAAAAAGCATCGCTACATTTTCTAGAGAAGCATATGGCAAGATTACAGTAGGGTTGAAAAATGATATCTTAAAGCTTTCCCTTTAATTTTTATGTTCTTTCTAGAAACTCCAGAAGGCATTGCTTAAAATATTCAAGGAAAGATTTTATGAAAATGATTCAGTGTGTTCACTAAATACTATGCTATTTTATAACATTCAGTTATGATCTATTTATTCCTACTTTTGTCAGTCTCAGTTCCAGAAAGATCATCTTCTTCTTAAGTGTTCTCAAATATCCAAGACATTATTTCAGTGATTCTAAAATACACAGTATGCAAGGTTCCAGAGTATCTGTACATCCAGATATATCATAAGAATTTGAAAGTGCAAAATATCCCAAAAATTACACCGATACTTGTCATTGTTTAAGCACAGTTGGTAACTCAGAACCATGCCACCGCTTGCTTACTCTCTCCTTCTCCTCCCATCTCCGGGCAGAATGGGGAGGAGGATCATAGGAATATAAACCCCACAGTTTGACATAAGAACAGTCTGGTAATTAAAGTATAATATGAAACTGCTACTACTGCTACTACTACTAATAAAGGAAATAACAAGGAGAGAGAATATAAAACTAAAAAGGAAAGCGAAAAACACCAAACTCAAACCAAAAAACAATACATAGCAGTGATGAGTGATGCACAAAACAATTGCTTACCACCTTCCGTGTGATACCCAATCCGACCCGAGCAGTGACCTGGGCCTTCTGGGTGACTCCCCCCAGTTTATATACTGGTCATGACATGCTGTGGTATAGAATACCCCTTTGGTTAGTCGGGGTCAGGTATCCTGTCTCTGCTTCCTCCAGTTTTCTTTGCCCCTCCTTACAGACAAAGCATGAGAGACTGAAAAGTCCTTGATCAGAGTGAGCATTACTTAGCAACAACTAAAACGCTGATGTGTTATCAGCATTGTCCTCAGACAAAAGCCTAAACAAAGCATTGCACCAGCTAATAGGAAGGAGAAAAATGACTGCTACTGCTGAACCCAGGGCAATAGTTAAGGAAAAAAAAAAAAAATCTTGGATGCATTTGCAGTAGCAACCCTGTATCTTGCCCAAATAGTTATGCTGAAACAAATAGACTGTTCTGTCAATAAAATTACCTCAATTACCTCAATTTAGAGAATTATAACTATGTTAAAATCTACCATGTTCCTGGATTTCATAAATGTGGTAATTCAGCTGCTAGACTACTGACTATCTCACAGGTAGAATTTGCTTTTTGCTTTATGGCTTTTAGCTTTATGGCTGATCCCTAGAGGCGTATGTTCATCTGTGGTCCATGAGTGCATGATGTGATTTTAAAAGGTATTCCTCAAAGTTGATTCATTTCTGATTGAATTTTCCAACTTAAAAAAATCTACTCTGTAATCTCAAAACTAAAGGCTAAATGGAGAAGGGGAGAAATGTTCTAAAAGCACCTGCTGCACAGAACTATTCAGACAAACAGAATTCATTAGAAGTCTGGGAGTCGTCTGCAATCTTGGAAGTCTGAAGGAATCCCAGTTGACAGAAAGAATGCAAATGTTCAAGAAGGGGAAGAAGGAAGACCCCAGTAATTACAGGCCTGTCTCACTTCATTGCCTGGTAAAATTATGTAAAAAACTGTCTAGCACACAGCTAGACAAATCCATAATACTGAGTGAGCAATTGGCTAACGAGTCAGACTGGAAGTCTTACAGTAAATAGGGTTATATCAGGGTGGGGTCCAGCCACCAATGGGTTTTCCCAGGGCTCAGTTTTAAAGCCAATGCTCTTTAATGTTTTCAGAAATGTTTTGCTTGCAGGAGTCAAATGTACATTAAGCAAGTTTGCCGATCATAATAAACTAGGAGGAGCTGGACTCCTCAAGGGTAGAGAGGTCTTACCTTAAAAGGCAAAGAGCTGGGCAGTCACCAATCATATAAAATTTAATCACAAGAAGTGAAGGATTTTCCACCTGGGATGGAATAATCCTGGTTATGCATACAAACTAGGAGAGCAGCCCTGTGGAATGAGATCCAGGGGTTTGGATCAATGACAAGTTGAATTTGAGTCAGCCGTGTGCCCTGGCAGCCAAAAGGGCCAACCATGTCTTGGGGTGCATCAAGCACAGTGTAGTTAGCTGGTTGAGCGAGGCGATTGTCCCACTCTGCACTGCATGGGTGTGGTCCCACCTTGAGTACTACGTGCAGTTTTGGTATCTCAGTGTAAGACATCACACTAGGAGTGTGTCCAGAGGAGAGCAACCAAGACGGTGAAAGGTCCTGAGGGCAGACTTACAAGGAGCAGCTGAGGTCACTTGGTTTGTTCAGCTTCAAGAAGGAAGTCTGAGAGGTGACCTCACCGAAGTCTACAATTTCTTTAAGGGAGTCGCGAAGGAAGAGGTGCTGATCTTCTCTCTGTAGTGAACTATGATAGGACATGAGGAAATTAAATGAAGCTGCATCAGGGGAAGTGAGGGTACACTGTCACTGGAACAGGCTCCCCAGGGAACTGGTCATGGCATGAAACCTGTCAGAGTTCAAGGAGTGTCTGGATGATGCTCTTAGTAATACACTTTAGCTTTCCGTAGTCCAGCAAGGAGCGGGGAGTTGGACTTGATAATCCTTATGGGCCCCTTCTTGTCTCTATTTTAAGAAGCGTAAAAAAAAATAGCTATTCTGCAGGTTTGCATCTGTGTTGTCTATTTATACACATTTTTACTTCAACCACAGTGATGAGATGTTCTGCATGCACAGATGCAAAAATGTGCAAGCATTAGCTTGAAAATGTTGAAATCTGTGCACCCCTTGGAGTACAGGATTTCCTTCATCCTACAATGCCTTGTACTATAAGGGGGACCAGGAGGTGAGAGACTATTAAGTCTTTATCTACTCCATCTGTCCCCATCCTTGAGTTAAGAAACCATGATGTAGCCATACACCAGTATCTTTCAGACCTCAAGCAGAATTCTTGATTTCTTCCTCAAGCTGTGGTATTAGTCAGATGGATATCTGAGAATGTGACTGTTTCTGCCACCAAATACAGTGTTTTGAGGAAGGCCCTTTAATTCTTTGTCATCTTGTTTCCTGCTGCTCATTAGTCATAGTAAAGGCAGAGGTAAATGGGCCAACTTTAGGATCTCGCACCTGGGTCAATATCCTCAAAGACATCCTGTTCTCCTGAAGTCTTTTTATGATTACTAGATGTTTTATTTTCTTTCAATTTTTTCTTTTCCTTACTGTCAAAGTTTATAACTCAGAATATTCTTATGTTTTTAACAGAAATCTTTTGTCCATCTGTCATGGGTTCAACAGTAGCAGTCATTTTTTCTCCTTCTTAGTGGCTGGTGCGGCGCTGTGTTTCTAACTTTCAGCCTGAGAACAGTACT
>WYDI02000309.1:0-47740 GCA_009867235.2 Psittacus erithacus
CCTCCTTGGTGACGAAGTAGCTGGGGGTCTTCTCCATGGTGATCTGCCCCTCCAGGGTCCTGGGCATGAGGTCCCTGCCGGCAAAACACACAGACATGGGTCAGAACAGCACCTAACAGCAACAGAAATGTGCATACATACACATCTATCTGTTCACACAGAGATACACAAGATTTCTTCTTGCTAAAATGCCTTCACAGGCCATTTAGCTCATACAGATAAATCCATTTTCCATTGATTCAGGGATTAGGGGGGGATTATTATTAAAGGCCACTGCATTAGAAATCCAGCTGAGTAATCCCTCAGTTATCCATGAGTGGATTAGCTGGGCTACACTCTGCACCTGGAGCACGGCTACATGTACCTCACCAGCAGTAGACTGGTCAGGATGAGTCCTGAGCTGCACCAGATGGCTTTCCTGGCTCAGGTCAACACCAGAGAGCCCCCAGCCTCAACCCAGAGCTTGTTTTCCCCATAGGAATGAGAAGAATGGTGCAGCGGAAAAGCAGGAGCTCACCGGACCACGTCCACTTTGCTTTCCCTTAGCATCCCACGCACAACGCTTCCCCCAGTTCAGGCAAGAGGATGCAATTTGTCCCTGGCTTGTCAGCGGTAGGACCTCACCCAACCACAGAGGTCCTCTTGCACCCTGCTTCGCCCATTGCTTTACTATTCCTTATCGCTGTGCGGACTGGTTCCCTCATACACACTAGGAGCATCAAGAGCTGCTGGTGGCATCTTCAGCACATCCCAATCCAGCACCCAGTAAGGACAACCTCTCCCCTCCCCTGCCACATAGGCTACAGCATGTCAGAATACAGGACACAACCATGGAGAACACATCCTCAGCTCATGGGCAGGACATACTCTCACTAAACGCCCTTGAAGCCCAAAGCCTTCAGCAATTCCACCCTATTCCCTGCCTATTTTTAATCAACCAGGTGGGGAAAACACTAGAGAGCCTGTAGTAATGATGGAAGTGGCACGAAGCAGGAAAAGTAATTTTTTCCTAGCATTCACTAGGCAAGCCTAAATGTTTTAGACCATGTGCCAATTCTTTCCCTTTATAACCCAATGGGACTCATTTGCTCTGGGTTGCGAGACACTTAAAAAGAAAAAGGCAAGAGGGGAGCCAGCCACAAAATTAAAGCTATAAAACTTGATTAAGTTTTCAAAGCACAGAGAAATAACCAGGCAGTATGTGACCTGCAAGCCTCAAGCAGCCTTTCCTTCAGACCCACAACACTGCACACAGAGGCTGCTTGTTCCCTGATGGCCATCTCCTCCCTGACCACTGTTATGCTTCTAAAGCAAAGATTACCATAGGCTCTTGCAATTAAAAAAGCCACTGGTAATTTGTGCTAAAGCCAATGGTTGCCCCAATTAAAAGTTCTCAGGCCAAATAATAGGAAAACCAGGAATGAGAGGTCCAACCGAAATCTAAAATCATCATCACATGCCTATGAAAGTTGGTCACTAGCTCTTTATGCAACTATTTAGCTCACATCATACCCAGTATTCTACTTCATCAGCTTCTGGCATTAATTTTATGCAATGTGTTTACTAGCAAGGGGCACCCCATGTCTGCACCTCCAAACTGCAGGTGAGATGTGCTTGGGGGCTGCCCATAAAGCCCCTTCTCCCTACAGCCCACCATGGGAGATGATGTCCATACCAGATCTACATGGGTCACTGGGAGAGGTGGTGAGGGACAAGCTGAACTGTGGAGGAAGGGGCTTGTGGAAACCCCCAGCCAAGCCCATGGCTGATGGCAACACTTAAGGCTGTGATTTCAAGGCCATGCAAATGGAGTTACACATGCAGATAGAAGAATCACGCTGATCCTACCAGACACAAGAGCTTCTGGAAATCAGGAGCCAGCATGTGCCAAAAAGCCAGGAACCAAATTAAGCTCTGATCCTTTGCCTTTTTGGCCAGCTCTGCAAACCCATAATGCTGTCACAGAACAGAGCCAGTCAATGACGCTCACAGAGCAACTCTTAAATCTACCATGGCCCGATGCGGATTTCAACAGCCTACTCATTAAGTGGTGTCTCTTTTTATGGCCATATTAAACCTGAGTTCTACATCCTGCGTTGGCCGCTGACTTCTTTCCAGCTTGATTTAAGAGGTTGGTTTCAACCCACAAAGTCCTTAATGACCTGGGACCTGCCTACAGGAAAGGCTGCTTCCCAAGACCTGCTCAGGTTGGCCATGTTGCACTGAAGCCCTTTGTCTTCAGGTCAGGTCCATCAGATTGCTTGTGTACAGGGCCCTGCACCTTGAGATCAACTTCTCCTCCAGGGCTACTAGAGTCAGTATTTATCAGTCTGGGAATGACACAAGGCTTATTTTTCCCTCCTTGCACAAGAGAGGCATTGGGTAGGGCTGGACCATGAAACAGGAGGAAATTGCAGGAGGTGGAGGTACCAGGTCAGTTGATCTGGTTGGGAAATACAGGCTTCTGGTTACACAGCACACTGCGTAAGTAGAAGAAGCAAGGAGTAACTCTAAGGCACCCACTGGCCTGGTGTCAGTCCCTTTGCAGACCAGTCAGCTCCTGAACCCACACTTCATTTGCAGCTGAGGACATCCAATAGGGCTGAGAGCACTCAGCTCTGTGCAGGTCTAGACCCCCACATTATTATGTTTGGGAGAGAACCCAAATCCTTGGTCTTTGCAGGACATCTTGCTGGTCACCCATCACAGCAAGAGAAGCAGGACAAGGCTCATTGACACTACTACTGCCCGCTGGCTGGTCAGCACAGGCTGAGATGAGCAGAGACAGATATGAAGCCTTCAATCTCAGAATGAGAGCCAAACACACCAAACCCAGTCTTCAAGCCCTAGCTCCAGCACTCCCTTTGGTGTACCCAGGCAAATGCTGGGTAAAGGCCAAACCCAAGATCCTCAGGATCATCTCAGACAGTCCCTTATTTGAAAAGCGGCGGTGTAAAAGCTGGACAGAAGCAAGCAAAGTCACATATTGTGGCCCATGGATGTGGTTTGAACCTCTGACACCACCACATCCAGGAAAGAAGGTTTTATTGCATGGGCCTGTCAGTTGTGAGGAGCTTTCCCATGGTTTCCATAATTTCCCACAGAGGCCCCATTCATCACGCTGGCAGCCAGAAACAGAGCCTCAGGGACAGGAGGAACTGGTAGGTTGCCTGGTCTGAACTCACATCAGTGGAAAAGTCACCAAGAAGTGTTTATTCCCCTCCAAACCACAACTGGAGAAGGGCAACTTGGCCCACATATGGCACCACAGCTCCAACCCAACACACCAACCATACACGTTGTGGAAGTAGGACCAGATTCCAGCTCTGAACACGTCTGCTCCTGGGGCTCCAAGACAGCAAGGGCTGTGCTAAATCACAGCCATTATAAAGGGAGGGGAAAGAGGAGCTGTAATGGTCAGAAGAGCTACAGCCACAGGATGCAACCCTGTTAGGCAATAGGAGCAGGGTTCAGCTCAATGGTGCATGCACAGTTTAGCCCTGGGGCAGCTCCTGATGGTTGTGGAGCCCTCTGTGTCCATACATGCTTCACGGGCATGTTAGGGACCTGGGCATGTTCTGCCAGCACTGCTTGGTGCCAGACGAGAACAGCAGAGGTGCAGCTACCGCCCTGGTCCGTATGGGAGAGGAGAGGGAGACAATAAAGGGAGTCAGGCTGTGGGAAAGAGGGAGCTCAGGCAAACCCTGGGACAAAAGCTGCTGCACCCGTTGGGACAGGGCTGGATGGAGACACTACTGAGGGGTGTAGCGGACACTGTAGTGCAAAATACAGATAGCATGAAAAGCCTGGCAAGCCATCCCTCCTGCCTTGTTATCCTCCTGCCTTCTGGCAACCTGGAGTTCAAAGACCTCAGGAGCCAGCATCTGCATCCAAATCATCCCATTTCATAGTGACTACGAACCGTCTGATCCTCTCAAACCCATGAATACTTTCGGCCTTGAGAACATCCCACAGCAGAGAGTCCCAGCACTGAAGTACTGCCTCTGCCCATCATTTGAACCCTCTCCTTACACCCCTGCTTGGGAAGGGATGTGGCACCTGCTTTCTGAGCATGGAAGAAGATAGAATGAGGAGATGCAGACTCCGGGCAGTGTTTATTCCCCTCCAAGACTAAGCAGCGGTAGGGCTCAGCACTGCAGCACTGTCAGGGGTCCCAGCAAGAGGAGGGAGCTGCTGTGTGAGCGCAGCTATGAATCTTCCATCGGCAGAGAGCAGAGCCCCTAGCCCCGAGCTATTAACATGTCAAGAGGGACAGAGCAAAAGCTTTTCCTTTAATGAATATTTCCTCTGAGAAGCCTGCACCCTTCGTGGGCGAAGCGATAGGCTTAGTCTAAAGATGGATTGGCCTACTTTACCTATTAACCACTTAGACTAATGTAATAAAGGCTCTCTCTACTCAAACAGCCCTAATCTCCAGCCCCACGCAGCTCTGAAGCCTGGAATGAGAAGGGATGCTAAACTGAACTCCAGCAAGCTGCTGCTTGGGGAGAGGCACTGAGAAGGGGGAATTTACTATTACTTTAAGCGCAAACTTCTCCAGTGTGAAAACTGGACCCGGAGCGAGACACATTTACAACGTGGGGATGACAGGTGGCCAAACAGTAATCCAATCCTGATTCTTAATGCCCTTTGTGGCAGCTTTTGTCTGCGCAGAGGGGCTCCGGGCTAATCTGCTGCCATTGCTCAAGTAGGACCAGGCAAGGGGCCGGGGGAGTCGAAGAGATCTCCACAACCTGTTGCTGTGTTATGCGCTGCAGGTAGGGCAGAGCACAGCGGTCAGTGCTGGCTTTATCCCTGCGGATGTCTGTTGGCCCCTCCACGCACCTCCTGCTATTAGCAAACACCCACCGGGATAAATCCTTCCAGGGTCTGCTGGAGCCTGATGCTCCATGGCAGGACTAAGGTGATGAGCACCCCAGCCGTCTGCCCGTGTGGAGGTCACCGTCAGGCTGCCTGGTGAGACCAGCATGCTCAGGTGCTCCTGCTGCTGAACAGGAGTCCCAGAGATAAGCAAGAGCTAAGAAGCTGATGAGCTTTCCTTCCTGGGGAGGGTTTTGTGTCAGATAGATTCCTACCCAGCATCACTATTGGAGATGCTCCCTGTGCTCCAGCACGCTCAAGAATGGAAGTCCCACTGGTGTTAAAATCAAGGTGGCCCATGCTGCAGCCATGGTACCCTCCAGCATCAACCCCCTCTGCTCCAGACCAGCCCCTTGCTCTGAGCTGCCTCAGTTTCCCTCTGCAATGATAAAAGCTCTCCTAGAGGAGATGGACAGCTGTGTACAGGGCATTGTAACAGCAAGAGAAGTGTTGTTAGAGTCAGCATAAAACGTCACAGCATCTGGACGCAGCTATGAGCACTCACAGCAGTCCCCACGGCTCTGCCAGCAGATAGAGCAAGAACCATCTTTGGCGCAGAATTCCTAGGCTTTCTCCCTACAGCTGTTCCCTAGAAGCAAGGAAAACAGGGGAAGGGGGAGAAAAAGCAAGTCAAACTGTTTTGGACATCAGCCACATTCATGCCAAATTCAGGCCTGTAATCCAGCACCATTTGCTTTACAGCCCAGTGGTGCACACGCAGAGCATCCAACCTATTTCTGGCCAGTTTCTACCCAAATTCCTGACTGGTGTTGCAAGAAGACAAAAAGTTTTTTGTCAGAAAACCAATTTTTGGCAAGCCGACTGTTTCTAGGAAAAGTGCCCCAAATTCTCCCAAAAGGTTGTCTAAAACTGCATATATTAGATTGAAAGATTATGGTGAGAAACAAACAAGCCTGCTGGCACTTGGGAAAGCTTCAGAGGAAACAAGTACAGAAGATGAGACAGGTTGAAGCCTCATCCCATTCCATGTTGATGCTCTCCAGGAGTTTGGTCTCCTGTCCCCATCCCAGCATGGTCCTGCACTGCTTTGCTCCAGTCAGGATCACACCAAAGCCAAAGGGCTTGTTTCTAACCACAGACCATCCAGCTACTGCCTTAAACACACTTTTGAGGAGGGCTTTACTGCTACCCCTGCCCTGCTCAGCCAGTTCCCATCCTAAATCCCCCTGTTCCCCTGCCTCTTTTTCTCCTGCCCCATCCCAACAAGTGCATTTAGGCCAAGTGAGCTAAATCTAGTTCTTTAAAGAGAAAGGACGGGGGTGGCATCTCCACTGCTGGCAGCTTTGCCTTCCAGCCCACCCGCTCTGCCAAGGCCATACCCAGTTGATCCCAGTCTCTTCCCAGCATGTTGCTCTCAGGAAGTGAGATGCTGTCATGCAGTGGTGATCAGTGCAGCCAAGGGCTGGATTAAAACCACACACTCATAGCCCCATACTGAGACCTGACAGGGAGCAAGAGCCCGGCAATGCTCTGGCAAGCAAATACCCAGAGCATCACCAGCACTGCCAGCTCAGCTTGAAGGCCACCATGCTGGACCCATCCTGACCCCTCCTCATTCCAAGGCTGATCACAGCATCTTCAAACATCAGAAATACCTGACAAACCCAGAGAAAGACTGTTAAGGTAATGAAGTGTTTTAATGACACCAAGGAGCCTGCCATCAGCATCAAGGTCAATTGGCTTTGCAATTACCCACTTGGCTTTGACTCTTAAGGAGGAACAAACAGAGGGAGAAGAGGCAACAGCAAATTCCTCTTTGGGACTCGGAGCACTCGCTAGGTTATTATCTGATACATCACATATTTCTTACCAAGCTGTTTTGCACCAAGGACCTGTACAGTAGCAGCAGCCTCTCCTCTTTTTATGACCAGTGGTAAGGGCAACATGTGTGCCTTTGTCTCGAGCAGGAGCCCATTGTTTGGGTTGGCAAATTCTACAACAATAAAAGGGAACGGCTGGGAAGCAGGCTCGGCCTTTTTGAAAGGGGTGTAACCCTATCCAGCTCCCTGCGACACCCGCCACCACGGTTACACAAACCAGATGATGGGAATTAATGAACTTTGGGGGTGAAGAAGGGTACGTAAAGGAGGAAGGGAAAAATATGTGGGCCTGAAATCAATGTCCTTGCTCTTTGCCCCCCAGCTCTACCAGGTGCCCTTCACCTGTCTGGGGGACTTTGGGATTAAAGGAGGGAGAGGAGGGCAATGGCATGTGAAGGGTCCCCATCTTGAAGCTGCTGTGGGACTTCAATGAGGCCTAAGAGCTGGCGGCCACAGGTGGCATCCCCACATACCCCACAGGAACAGGCTCTGGCCCGGCTGTGCAGGCTGATCTAAGTTCCTTTGATGTGGATGAAACACCCCATCAAAGGCAGGGGGGAGCGGGGAGATGCGGGGCATCGGCAGATGGTCCTTTCGTCCCCACTCCACGCAGGCAGAGCCTGTGTGTGCCAAATGGCCTCAGCAAATCAAAGCAGTGCCTCGAGGAGGGGACAACACGCTGCAGCAACCAGGGTACCTCCTCCAGGCCAAAGACCCTGAGGCCCTGGCCATAGGGGTACTAGGGCAGAGGAAGGACAGGGCAAGCAGCATCCCCTATTCCCCACCGCCTTTCCAGCCTTCATCCACATTCAGCTCAGGGGCCTTTCTGAGTCTGATGCAGTTTGTACTCCTAATAACCCTCAACTGATCTCTATTCCAACCCCTTGTCCAGGTTCCCCCTGAGCCCTCCATGTAAACAGCCAGCCCGAGGTCCTTGCTTTGTCCACTGTGCACCAGATCTTAGCCTCAAGCCATAGCCCCAGTCCTTGCACCATCAAACCACTCCATCCCTCTCTCCACCTCCAGCCTAGCTCCGATGCTGTGGAGTATCCTACCTTCCCCCAAGGCATCTCTTTGCCAGGCTGAGGGCTCCCAGCCTCTTGGTCATTCTTCAAACAGAAATTGCTCCAGCCCTTTTATCCTTTAGGATAAACCCAAGATGTTGCCGCTATCACCGTGCAGACTCATGCACCAGCTGACCACAGGCTGCAGAGATCCAGGGCTTTCTCTGGATTAGGAAGGGGCAAATTTCCCCTTATTTCCTCCCCTTTTCCCTCAACAACAGCCCAAGATGCTACAGTTGCCCTGCAAGAATTCTCCCTCCCCCTCTGCTGGAGCCAGGCAAGATATTCATCAACTTCACCACTTCATTATATAGGCCCTTGTCTTTATGTAAACACCGAAGCCTCTTTCTGTCCCCCCATCATACTTAAAAGCTCTGAACTTCCACCAAATAATTATCTTCACTGGGGGGAGAGGAGCAGCACTTTACATATCAAAGGGCTGCTTCGGAGGGATTAACAATAATTTAAGATGAAGTGGTAAATATTCTATTCACTCCAGTTCATCTCCAGTAATAATTATAATCCTATTAGCGAGGTCCCAAGAAAGTGATTGCATTATCAGCTAGCGAGTATCTATGCGGGCTTCTTGGAGGGGTGGGACGGGGGAGGCCATAGGCAAGTAAAGAAGTGAAAGCAACAAAAGATGCAATTGCCAGCACCTCCCCTCCCCCAGAAGGATTTGGTCCCCATTGTCCCCACACCTCAATAGTGCTTTGCTCCGAAAATAAGAGCTTTTGAGCGCACTAAGGGGGTGGGGGCTGAAATGAGCATCTTGTTCCTCTTGGTCCCCCCCATTCCCTTTCATTGCTGTGGGTCCCCCCTCCTGGTGCTGTCCGGCTGACAAAGAGCACACGTTGCTGCTGTAGGGGGGGTACAGGGGGCCAGAGCAGCGCTATGATTAAAAGCTAATTGCTGTTTATGGGTGAGTTCTTTAGCCCAGCATCACCAGACTGCACTGCCCACTGGTCAAGTCATGTGAGATTACTCTAATCTGTTTCCCCCCAAAAGGGAAGAAAAAGACTCGTTTTGTTTAAAAGCAGAGCGGGGAGGAGGCAGTCCTGTGAAACTCATGATTTAAGGGAGAACAAACCCCCTAAACCCAGCAGGAAACACGATGGAGCTAACTGGCAAACTGGGAATAAAGGCTTTTTTTCCAGCAGATTACTGGGCCAACTGTCTCTGCCAAACTGTGTATTTCACTCCTGTGCTGCGTCGCCTCTTAGTACACCCTGCTGGAGTGTTTTACTGTGATTTAACTCTGCAAGGAGCATCAGTGTAATCGCCTTCTCTCTCTTCTGGCACCTGAAGGCCACCAGTATAAGCCCTTGGCACCATCAACACAAGCAGGTAGCTCTGTTCACCCTGGCATGGGTGCAAGCCAGCAGCTGCTCCAGAGCTGCACCAGTGCGGGTGTGGAACAAGCCAAGATTACTTCCACCGTGTCCAAGAGTACATTGCAAAGCAGCAGAAACATTTTTCTCTGTAAGTTAAACAGACAGCAGCCTGCAAGGGAGGGAAGAGGAGGAATTCCAGGCATCTGCAGAGGTTTCAGCGCTCACAACTCACTCCTAGGGAAAAATAAATCCTCTGGACTGCCTCTTGCTCTATCGCAACCAGGACCAGCTATTTCTCTTCCCTCCAGAATTTATAGCCTGGAGTTAGTGTTGTGTGTGCTAAGCCTCTGCTACGCAAAGGTTTGGTAGATCCACTTATGGATTCATTGCAACATGGAGTTCTGCTCTCAGAGCCTCCTTGAGAGACTGCAGGTTTAACACATCCTCGTATCAAGATGTTACTACTTAGACTCAGCTTAACTTGGGTAGCACCGATCCTGCTCTTCATAGGAAGCAGGAACCAGGATCTGCTGATTTTGGACTGCAAGCACTTCAGTACTTTACATAAGTACATTTACATTACTTTAGTAAGGTCCCCATCGAGAAAAAAAGGCAAAGAGAGTCAAGGTCTGCAGTCACCAGCTTATCTGTGGAAAGAAATAAAAGGCAAACCCAAAATGTGCCTCAGAGCAGCTCAGAGCAGGTTTAAGCACAGGAAGCCTGACTTGGAAGATGCTTGAAAGCAGATAAAAAAGCCCTCATAGCTGTTGTCGTAGGCATTGGGAAAATGCTTCTTTGCAGCAAAGGGAACAATCTCCAGTGGTTAAACCCCAAGGATGTGGGGATCTAGGATTTGGGGGAGGCAGAAGCTGGCGTTGAGGTACATAGAGCAGCAAAGACTGCTTACAGCTTGCCAGCTTTCAGCACAGCATCCTCCTGGCTCTGCTGAAGGGATGCACTGTGGGGCTGGACCCTCCATGGGACACCTGTGCTCCTGTCACACCGGAGTACCCTGGGGCTCCTGCCCTCAGTTAGGACACCAGGAGATACTCCTTATCCAGGCAGTCCATGGCACATACTTATAAGTCAACTTTCTGGTTAAGTAAGCACACAGTGACCACTGCAGCAGCCTATCTCTGGATGCAGGCAGCCAGTCTTGGTACCCCAAGTCTGAATGCTTAGAAACACCTAACAGATCTGCATGCAGGACAGGACAACAATGAGATGAACTTCCTTCACTGTTCCTCTCCCCTGGCATTTCACTGGCTCCAATTTGCACTAAGGTGGAAAGACCCAAACCAACCAAACTCACTCACAAACCAAAGAGCCAACCCCAAGCTAAACGCTGCACAAGTCAACAGCCACTGAACAAAACCCAACCCAGCGAGATACCGGCAGGACCACGTTCCCCTATTGCCACGTCCATAAATCACAGCCCTGCTGAGAGGTCTTTTGTGTTTTCCTCCCACCTCAGACGCTGATGCCCTGGTCCGTGCGCCTGCACAGGCAGGTAACAGGTCACGCTGATAACACTGCCCTTTGCTCAACACCCGCATGGGCAGCCCAGCGTTTGCACAGGGAGGACTTTGCTTGCTACCTTGACACATTTCTCCTCATCAAGCCCAGCCTTCCTGTGCTGGGGCTGTACAGCTGAGATCAGAGGAAAGAGCCCCCTGATAAGCCCCCCCGGAGCTCCTTTCTGCCCTAAGCAATGCCCCAGCTCCCACATCTCATGTGGAGGTAGCATCCCCCCTGTTATTCATCTGCCTTCAGGGTAATACATGCCAAAGGTGAGCTTAAACCATTGCGCTGGCTGAAGAGCCCCAGAAGAGACTGGCATCAGTGTTAGCCACTTGACAGCCCTGCTCCTCCTCCTCTTCCTCACCATGGGCATAGCAAAGCAGTGAAGGGAGCAGGGAAACCGCTTTATTCATCCAGCAGCACTTTCCTCTGGGCACTGACAGCCCCTGGAGCATCTTCCATGTGATGGCTGAGCCAGAGTCTGCTAGCTCCTCTGCAGCACATGGGAAGGGAGCTCCCAAGGTGGCAGGGCCAGGGAAGGCTGGAAACAAGCCTGGAGACAGATACACATCTACAGGAACCCACCTTCTGCACCTGAAGGGATCCAATGGGCATCCAGCACCACCTGAACAGCAGAGGCCTTGGAAACAACAGCTCAGAGAGCACCAGCTTTCTGGTTTCACTATGGAAAAAAGGAAGTTACCATTTTGTTCCCTGCCTTTTGATAATGCTCCAAACACAAGGGACGCTGGAAAGCTGTTGCCAGACCCCAGCTGCACAACTCCACCTAAAGCAAACCCAAGGCAGCCCCGTATCCATGCAGCTCCTCCTCAACTGCATTAAAGATAATGGGATGCCCCTTCTGACCAGAGGATGCGGCATCATCCTGGTGGCAGTAATGGCAGCGGAGAACGAACTCACCAGAGGAGGACCAGCTATGGGGGAAGGTGCCCAACCAAGCAAGCACATCCTGCACTGCTCATCGTGCCGAGCATCCTATCAAGTGGGTAAAGCATTTCAAATTGGTTTAGACTATTCCAAACAGAGTCACCCAATTGATTTCTGTAAGTCTCCTGCAAAGCAAAGGAAGGGTGGCATCAACCCAAACCACCGCAATCTGGACACTGTCCCACTCAGTGTGTCTCCCCTTGGGCTGAGCTGAATTTGCCACCCAGTAGAACAAAATGCCTGGCAAATTAAAACACCAGTGATCCTCTTCGTACTGATCCCTAAATGCATTTAAACATAAATGGGATTGTCACCTCAACTCATCTGCTAATGGATTTGTGATTCACACTCAAAGGAGCAGCGCTAGAAATTAAGCTCCATTGTACACAGACCAAAGTAGTGAGACATTAGTCTAGAATGGGATTTCTCTTCCCCCCCCACACCTCCAATCATGCCAGGAAGGACCTCCCGAGTCCCTTCCCATCCTTTTTATCTCCTCTAATCCGAACATCAAAGACTGCAAACAAAATTAAGTTCCAGGACAAAAAAGGACTGTGCCCATTGAGGCAATGGAGCTATGGCTTCGTGGTGCCACCACCTCCCAAGGTGGGTCCCAGCGACACTGCAGGACCTGGGGTAGAGCAGAAGGAACCAAACCAGCCCTGGGAAGGAGTGAAGCTCCCAGCGAAGCAGGGAGACAGGCACCAATTAGGGAAACATGAAGGGGCAGGTCTGCCTGCAGACTTCCCCTCCTGCCCCAGTCATTACACGGGATCATGACGTGGTCATAAGCAGCCAAGGAAATAGAGTCAAGAGCTCTTTAAAGAGCAGGCTCAGCTGGTGGAGATGCTCCACTGCAAGTACAACAGATGCAAAGCATTGCTTCTAATTAAAAAGGTATTCATGTAATTAGAGACTTCACATGGCCATACCAATGATTTGATCTAGTCGAGCACAGGCTGTATTTAAGAGTGCTCTCCATGCTTGCCTTCCACTTCTGACTACTTGAGTTGTCTTTCTTTGAAACCCTGACACACAGACTGCAATTGCAGGTCTACAGCTATGGTGGCAAGCAGAAAGGACTTTATGGAGCAAACCCACATGTATCAACATCCAGCACTGACCTGCAGCATTCCATCCTCTTTCCCTCAAGAGCCAATTTCCTTCTAGAGAGGGCAAATGGGCTGAATCATCCCAAAGTCCTTCCAGCTCCTCTACATAAAGAACAAAGTGGGCCTGTCTGCTAAAGCCTTGGAGCACAACCCAAATGAAGTGACTTTTCCCTGAACACTGAGGATGCTGAATGACAGCTATTGTTATTCAGATGGGACCGAGTGTCAGATTAACAAATCAATGGGCATAAGAGATATAAAATGCGTTGCCATTGAAGCCTTTCAAATACCCAAACATATGGATGAACCAAATGTGAATTGTAATTGACTCACCCACACCTTTGATCTCTACACCCTTGGGTTCCCAAAGGGACAGCCCAGCCCCCTCCGGCCCAGACTGATTCAGGACTCCATTGTGAGCCCTCACAAAGTCTTTTCTCCCTGCCTCCATCTCCTGCATGCACAGCCCGGCATCTGAGACAAGCCAGCTCTGCCTCAGAGCCAGAGATGGAGACTGACCACAGACATTACCCAAGTGCAGCCTCCTGCATGGGCACCTCTTCCCACCAGCTCCCATCCCTGGTGGTGGCCCTCAGTCAACTGGATATGCACAAGGAGATGGCCAGGAAGCAGCAGAAGAGGCTCCAGGGCAATGCTGATGCTCGTCCCCCCACTACTGGAGCAGGACATGGGCTCTGTTCAGTTTTCCAAGGATTTCCCTGTGCAAAGCCAAGGATCAGACTTTGCTGATGGGCTCATGGCACGCACATGCCCTGACTGTAAAGCCCAGACTGGTCTGGAAGGGCTGAAAGCTGCTCTGCTTTTCTCCAACTGCCTCGACAGCACGTGCTTAACAAACATGATTTTTAGGGGTGTTTCTGCCTACATTAAAGGAACCTGGAGTTTAAACTCAGCATTATCCCTAGATTTTTACTTTTAGGCTTTGCAGTGACCAAGTTTTTACCAGCTTTAGATAGATGTGAAAAGAAACAAAAAGAGCATCGGTTTTGATACAAATCTCAACTCCATGGGAGTCACAAGGGAAGCATTTGCTTGGGTTTAGTTTCAAGCCTCTTTACAAACATCAAGATGCAGTGGCTTTTCCAGGAAACCCAGCTCAGTTTATTCTTCCACTTCCATGCTGCAAACCCCTCCCAAACGTGCTTCCCCTGGAGCTTTTAACTCCATTATAAACAGACCAAGGTAGCAAGACATTAGTCTAGAATGGGATTTTTCTTTCCCCAACAACTCCAATCAGGCCAGAAAGGACCTCCCGAGTCTCTTCCCATCCTTTTTACCTCCTCCAACCCCAAACACCAAAGAGTAAATAAAGTTAAGTTCCAGGACAAAAAAGGACTGTGCCCATTGAGGCAATGGAGCTATGGGTTCATGGTGCCACCACGTCCCAAGGTGTGTCCTATGGTGTTCTCATGGTGGGAAACAAATTATGCAGCTCAGCTCTTGCTACAGTGAGCCTTAAAACAATGGGAGTCTTGAAACTCCTGTTGCTGGAGATAAACTCCAGCCACTATTCCCAGCATCAGGCACCAATACAGAGTGAAGCATCCCCACTGGGAGGGCAGAGATTTTGCACGTCCCTTCCTCCACGACCAGCATGGACACTGGGGTTGATGGGGGAACTGGGTGAGCCAGGGAATCCACTCAAGCTCTATCCCCACTGGTTTTGGGCTCAGCCCCAGCTTAATCCAACTGGTAAACCTTACAGGGATGCCTGAGTGTGTGACAACCGCAGCGCTCACCCACAGAGGTCCCGAGCAAGGAGAAGACCACAGGGAGGAAAGCGGGCGAGAGGAAACTCCCAGGCTCTTAATCTGCTTTAGGACCACATGAGCTTTCTGTTTATATATAGCTGAATTAATTGTTACACTGCATTTAGCACTGTGACCTTGGCTCCGGCCCTGGGGGGAGCCAGCAGCCCCGGTGTATGCAGAGACACTGGCGCAGGGCTGGCGGCAGCTCCAGCCTGTCATTACCAGGAGCAGACAGCAGCTCCCGGCCCCTCTCGGCTCACTGCAAGCCCAGGTTAGGTTGAAACCCCAACCGGCTCTTCCACTTCTGCTTTGGCAAGGCTGATATCTTCTCCCAAGGCTTCGTTCGCTGCTCAGCATCCCCCTATAAGCTATTCCCTGTGCTTTTCCAAGCGCCGCGTAGACAGCCCAGGGCTCATTAGCCCTAAGAGGGAAATTAAGAAGGAAAAAAAACTATGAGCTTTGTGTTAAGTTGCAACAAGATCAGTGCAGAGTGCTGGGGAAGAATGGAGGAGATGGACTGTGCTAAGCCCTTCCTTGAGAACAGGCAGCTCAGGCTGTTTGGCTCGTGGGTACCTCACTTTGCTCAGTGCAGCCACAGTGAAGCCAGGGCAGATGGTCCCCACCAAGCCCATTGTCCCACTGCTTCAGGAGCTTCCCCCATCTCATCCCGCTTGTGAGAGGTGGGAACAGCTCTGGCTCTCATGGGACTGGCTCCAATCCGGCACAATTCACTAAACACAGCACCAGGTGCTGGTGCAGCGGGTTCGGAGCATCGGGCATCACCCCAACACGCAGACACGGGGCAGAGCAAAGCCATGGGGTCCCTCTGCAACTCCCATTTAGGAGCCACGTTCTCAGCCCCACGTATAAATCAGCAGAGAACCGCGTACACCCACTGCTGGGACACACCTGCTGCTGTTTGCTCCAGCACCTCCTGCTTTCATTCCAAGCCTCATACACCTTTAAAGCAAACAAACGGGAGGCATGCCAGAGCTGCGGGCCCTGCCAGCCCTTAAACAAACACGGAATAGCTCCCAGGAGCAGCAAAGCACGGAGCGAATGCAGCGCCGGGGCTCCGTCCTCCCCCTAGTGACAGGAAGACCTCTGCACCAAACCCCATCATCGCCAGCCCGATATCCCTGCTCCGCATCAGCAATGCAACTGCGGTTCAACCCCAGTGTGATGCCAGCGCGTTCTGCGTTCCCCATGCTCAATCCTTCACCAAATCAACAGTTCTCTATAGATTTCCTATCCTCCACGCGCTGCTTCCCTCCACTTTGTAGACTTTCAGGTTTTAAGACAAGCTTACATTGACAGGCTGAGAGCTGAAGGCTTTACTATAAAGGCTGCGTAGCTGCTTTATTGAGGTTAATAATTCTAATGGATTTTGGCTTCTGTGGAGGCATTTCCTGCCATCAGTCACTCACACACATGCTGAGGGGCCTGATCCTGGAGCCCACCCCCAGGCAGGGCTTTGGGCTGCACCAAACACCACCAGATTTGGTGATCTGGTCCAGCTTTGGCCACCAGCACATTGCTGAAGATTCATGCCCTCATCAGAGCCAGCTTCTCATGTGAGAAGTGTACGTGTTTTAAAGAGAATCAGTGTTTTCACTCCAGCTGCGCTCAATGCTGCCGGGCTGCGGTTGTGGCAGCACAGGATTTGGCCTTGTATTCACTTTCAGCAAGGGATATATAAACCATATACATCCCCCTATAATATTAAACATCAGCATATAAAATGAAAGCCCATGCACGTGTCTCACTTTCTTCTGGAGGAGCTGCTGCTGCTGCGCTGCCAGGGCTGCGCACCGGAGCGCAGAGGCTGTACCAGCTCAAAGGAGAGGTTACAACTGCTTGTATTTATTACAAACCAGCCACATCAGTGCATGTGTAAGGCCCTCAGCAGCACCAGCTGAGAGCACTGGCCAGAGAATAGCTCTGGTCTTAGGAACTTCAGCAGCACAAGACTTACAAGGAGGTAAGGACAAGGGAGGACTGCTCCCCTCCATGAAAGGTTAGCAGAGCAGAGCTACTCAGGTGATGCTGTACTAAGCCAGGTCAACAGCAAGGTGAGCCGTGCACAGCCCTGCCTCCAAGATGGGCTGCATATTAAGCTCTGGGTCAGATCCTCTGCTGCCATAAAGGGCCATGACTCCTTGTGAGCCAGTGTTAAGTCACAGCATCCCTCAGGAGAGAGGTTCTTTCTCCATCCCTTTTCTGTAGGGAGAAAAGGAAACAGAACTGATTTTGGAGCAGGCTGGTTCCAGGGTGTTTCTGAGGTGGTTAATGTAAAGTATTTAGAAGAACATGGCATTATTTTTCTCTAAATGAAGTTCTCTCTTTCCCTACTGTCCATCACTTGGCAGGACATTGCCACACTCGTGTTTTAACAGAAGAAACAAAGAGTTGAATTTTCATTTACTAGCAACTGCATGAGGTCTCTTTGTCACCAGCACTTCTACATCTATTTTCCTCCAACATTCCCATCAGTATCATCTAAACCCCCAACCACCCACACTTCTGATCCTTCCCATACGCCCCTCCTCGCCCCTCAAAGGCCCTCACCCCCTCCCAATATGTATAAAATCACCACTACCGAGTCTACTTTAATTCTCCATCTTCAGAGCTATTACAAGGAGGAAACCACCATAGGGAACCTTGAAGCTAATGTGGCAAAAGGTTATCTCCTTCCTGTCACTTTTAGGAATGAACTAAGGTCCATTGCCCATCATGTCTGAGCAGTTCCCACCATGCCCTGGCAGAGATGCTCAAGACAAAGGGGCTGCACTCCTGACCTTGGCTTCCTCTTCCTATCTGAGCCTGATGCGATGCCCTTCCTGATGCACCTTACAAGTCCAAAAGCAGCTCCCTGCCAGCGAAGTTACAGCACTATTAAAAACCTGCCCTGAATTAACCCCATCTTCCCACCGAGCCTGCTGACAATCAATGTGTTTCATCACGGGAGCCCTTGTTTCCATTAAGAAAGTTGAGATAAGGTCCCATTCACGCAGCTGCCTTCTGGCTGCCACCGGTGACAGCCTCTGGGCTGAGCTCCTTTACAAAGCACACGATGTTTCTCACAAGGTAATTAGGAAACACACAGTGAGCTGCTGAAAGACCTGAAACTGCAGCGGCGTGGGCAAGCCCCGGTACAGTCAGCAGCAGCAAGTCAGGACCCAGCGCAGCACTTAGTCATTTCACAAAGCGAGGAGGAAGCTGCTCCTCCAGCCCCTCCTCACATAGCACATGGTGACAACAGGTAGCAGGCGATAGCCCCTGACCTCCTAATTACACCACTGAAATAACGTCCCTTGCTATTTGTTGTTCTTTGAGCCCATATGTTAACCCTCCTGCATGGCCCTTGCCCATTCATTATCCCCTGAACCCATTGATCACCCATGGCCACACCGCCAGTAGACGTGAACACTGAACGGTTGCTAAATCAGACTTCTTCCTACTTGGGATGGATTAATAGCATTGAATTCGGCAAGCAAAGCAGCTTAGCAAGCGAAGCCTGATGCTAAGACAAGTCCACGATCATGCGTGGTTGAAAATACAGCTCAAAAGCATGACGATTTGGGTAGTTTTTATAGCCACCGCATATAGGCTTGCTGGATGCCTTTAGAAACAAAGCCTTCACTGGAAGCGCCTCGAGGTATCCAAAGCTCGGGGTGTGTTACAGACATCTGCCATGGGCCACTCGAAAAGAAAGAAAACACTAAATCCCATAGCCAGAGTCAAGCCCATGGGTTTTCATTCCCATCGTTTTCATGCCAAGGCGGCGCACACGACGTTCCCCATGCACGCCGTGCGGCGCTGCGCTAACGCGATTAGCCGGGCAGATCCACCATCCCCATAAGTCACCCCCAATGCATGGTCAACTTGGAATAGTTCAGCAGCTCGACAGGTGAGGCCATGAAACTCGATCACGGCAGACAATGTCGTTCCCCCCCTTCCCAGCGTCGTGCTGGGAAGGACTTGTCACGTGCGTCATATCGGGCAACATGCTTGAAACGGAGCAGAGCGCGCTGAAACCCCAGCAACACGAATAATCTTTGCCATCTGTTTGAACAACTCAACCCTCCTCAGATCTAAAGGAATGAGCCCATGCAAACACAAGGGCCTTGCTGACTGATTATAGCAGCCCAGCCCTTCTTTTTTGGGGCCATTTGCTTCTGAACTGCGCCGAGTGGCTAAAGGCAACAGCACGGGGAGCCGGCGTGATGGACAAGGGGGTACGGAACCCTGCACACATGGTGAGGGGACCATTAGAAGTCCCCATTCAAATGCGACACGTGCAAGGTCAATAAATATAACAAAGAAATTAAAAATCAAGGAGAAAACCAAATCCTAATGGGAAAGCTGCTTGGCAAAGCCATCCCAGAGAACACAACTGTCCTTTAGGACACGCTCATTCCAACCCGACGTAGCTCATGAGAATGCATGCGAGGAACTGTTTTTTGCTCAGATACAGTCATTTGCACCTGAAGTCCAGTTGGGAGAATCAAGACCGTTCCCAAACTTCCCGAGGCCAGCGAACCTTGCGACACGTTGAGTTTTGCAAGCAGTTGGCTGCATCTGCGCAGTTAAGCGGCAGCTATTAAAGCCTCGCTACCACTGCGAAGTTGAGACTACAGAGAACGGCCAAACTCCAGGGCACAATCCTGCCTTGCTCCAGGTTTCCCTCTGTTCCGCAAGGCTTTCAGCCCAGAACTTTAACCATCATTTCCTTATCCTTCCTCTGCACTCAGCGTGGCCCATTGTGAGCATGAACACTGTGCTGCTCACACCCCCATGCTCCTTGGGGCAAAAAAAGAGGTTTTTGGGGCAAAATCAAAGATGAAAAATAAGGCAGCTTCTCACGATTCAGGAATTGCTGTGAAGGACCAGGCTACGTATTAAGCTCCCCAGTGACTGGGGAGGCTGAGAAATGCACGTTTGAAGTTGTTTACTGCACGCCACCAGACCATAGGGCCTGATCCTGCTGAGCCAACCCACCCAGCCTCAGCATGGAGAATGAATTAAGGCAGCTTGGCAAGAGCGGGAAGATGAAACCCCAGGGTTTTAAGAATTTGAATAATAAATTTAAGGAAAAAAAAGGGGAAAAAAGGACAGAGAGGTCCCACACGGTGCCGCGGGAGGTGGGGGAGCTCAGCCTAACACCGCTATCGGGCTTTCGGCTGGAGCAGGCATGGCACGGGGTTTGCTAGCAGAGAGTTACAGCCTTGAAATATAAATCAGGGATGTTGAGTGAGGCTGGGAATGCTCAGCCCACGGCAGGAGGGACTGGGCGCTACAGCTCACTGGGCTTGAAATGGTTAAAAAGAAAGTAAATCAATCAGAAACCCCATCCCAAAACCACATAACACAAAGGACACTGGGTTTTTCCCTTACCTTAGATCAATTATGGGAGAACAGGCTTTCGAGTCCCTAGAATATTTAAAAATGCATCACTGTTGGCATGAAATAAGGAAAATAAAATAACTCAAAAAAATCACCATTTGCCAGACTTGCAAGGAACACTTTTCCCCCCCAACTCCTACAATAAACCCTTACTTTACTCATAGAGCAAGGAAACAACTTCCCATTTGTCCGGGCAGCCGAACACTCGCACATAGGCTACGGAGGAGCTGAACTCCTACTGCTGGGAAGGGGAAAATTTCTTCCCTATCCAAAAGTCCCAGGCACTACTTAAAATGAGTTTGCAATAGTGGCTGGATCCCGTTTCTCCTCTGTCATGGTACATATTTCTACTCGAAGCAGTTAACACGCTGCATTCATTACCAGGGGGGGAAAAAGCCCCGCAATGTGTGGACAAAAGTTGTTTCCATTCGATTTCCAGTTATTTCACTATTGAAAAATCAATGAGATGTTTCCCTCTGCTTTTTAGGAACAGTGGTTGGTGCTATTTGGTGCTGTTTGGTCTTCTACACAAAGGAAATAAAAGCAAAGAGATTTCATTTCACTTGACAGAAAACAGAGCAAGAAAAAAGTCTGTATTCCCCCCTTTAAAAGTTATTTTCTACAGATGAAAGCTTTATGTTAACTACTGCTCTGTGTCTAAACGTGATTAACTGCAAACACCCCAAAATAGAAGCTAAAGAAGCACATTTGTGACGCCTTCTGCCTCCCAAAACCGGGAAAAAACCACATCACTCTGGAACACTGTTATATGGCAGCAACAACTTCAACAACGAACTAAAAACTCCAAACAGAAATGACCCAATTTAGCCAGAATCTGGTCAAATAAAATATACTTTCAACAAGATGTGGCTCTAAAATTGCATCCTCATCTTCCCAAAGCCAGGGGGTTGTATTTGAACTTCCAGGACTGGGCGCTGAGGACACAAGGAACTGCCCCCGTCCCAAAAGTTCAGTCCATTTGTGTGAAAGCATCTCAAAAGCAGAGGCGAGGCTTGCCCAGCTCACCCCGCCACGGCTGGCGCGGAGGCTCTTTTATAGCGTTTTTAATCTGATTTTATTGGGCCATTAAGAAGAAAACACAAACGCATCTCCTTATTGACATGAAGATAATAAATAAAAGCCTCATTACTGCTTGGAGAAAGAAGCACGCTCTCAAGAGCGCTGAGAAGCCAAGATTCACTGCAGTCAGTGGGAGTTTGGAGCTTTATAGTATCTGATTTGTAGCGCTGAGATTTATAGGCACGAACTTCTGCATCTAATTCAAACTGAAGTTAGAAACAACACACAATTACCAACAACTTGTCTGTCGATTTGAGCAAATACCTCCTCTCCCCCCATATAGCCTGCATTATTTAGTCTTCCCAGTCGAGCCGGGTCCCAGCCCCACAGACACACACAGACTCGAATCCTCAGGGTGGTTTCAAGACATTCAGCATCCCTCACGCTCACTGCTTTGGAGCGACCCTGTTCAGATGCATTGTATTTCAGTTCAAATCTCCTTTTGCAAAGATACTATTTTCTAAGGTAGCAGCGTGTTCCCAGGGATGGGGGCCACGCTCCTTAAAAATTAAGGTGAAACTTTCCAAAGTTCCATGAAACTTTGATGCCAACTCCTCCAAATACAAAAATAACACAGATCCTTTAAACACTGACTTTCGCCCACTGCATCTGGGATAACAGATTAATGCAATCATAAGCATTATTCTCTCCTTCTCCCCTTCCACCTCTTACTTGTAAAAGATTAATCAACCATTTTATGGTCTAATTTAGGTGCCTAATTAAAAACAGAGTTCAGCACATACAAGACCATTTTGCTAATAAATCCTGACAGGTCTCCGGCTCTGTTATATGCAAGTTTTCCTTCCAAAATGGGACATTAAGATGGTTTTTTTTTAGACCAACTGAGCTTATGAAGATTTTGCGTTGGTGGCTATGGGATGCCCCACTGCACTCAAATTCTATACTGTCATAAAACAAAGTGCTTTCGGAATGACTTTCTCCTCGCCCGCCACATCTTTTCCTGCAGTCGCTGCACTAACTGCCGAGGGATGGCAACGGTAATAACGAGACTAAATCTAATCAGAGTTGCGGAGTGGGAACTTCAGGACTATAAAGAGGTTGAAATCCACAACTTCACAGCTTGTACCTAGCTTCTAAGTTCCCATCTCGGCTCCTACAAGCGCTCGGCACAAAGGCACGGCCAAAATATTCTTGATGAAGGAACTTTAATCATAAAGGGAGGAGAAGCCACGTTAAGGAGGCTCTCACCAGAGCCGGGAACCCTCAAGGTCACGCACAGTCCCTGCTCTTCCAGAAGCACTTCCACACTCGCCCTTCCAAGGGCACAGAACCCAGCGCGGTTTGGTTTTCCCTACCCTGGAGCCGAGGGGCCGCATCCCGTCCCGCAGCACCCGCCGCGGCACCGCACGCACCCGCTACCTCAGTCCGAGCCGCCCGGCTCCGAAGCCGATTACAGCGGCGGGGGAACGTTAACGGGGAAGGAGCGTATGAAGCGAGCGAGGAAGTTTTCCCCGGCTCCGGATCCGCACGCACCGATCCGGCCGCGAGAGACGGGGCCCGGCCCCGGCACTCCCCGAGCTCCAGCAAAAACACAACGAATTAAGCGTTAAAAACACGTCTATTACGTTAATATTTAACCTTTATTCAAATATTAAATACGGTCTGGCCAGAGTCAAGCCCGCAACCCCCCCGCCGCCGCTTGGACCAACGGGGGAGCCACGGTCCGAGCGCGGATTTTCCGGGGTCCGCATTTAGCGGAACATCCGCGTTCGGCCGCGGGCGCAGCGCGACCAGCCCCGGAGCCCGCGGGGGACACACGCACAGCGCCCGTCCCCGCCGCCCGCCCCAGCCCGTCCCGTACCTGTACCAGGCGAGTCCCCGCTCGTAGTTGCGGTCGAAGAAGTGGGGCTCGGCGCCGACGGCGCGGACGTCGGGGTGCACCCGCAGGAACTCCAGCAGCGCCCGCGTCCCTCCCTTCTTCACGCCGATGATGATGGCCTGCGGCAGCCGCTTGGTGCCGGAGCCGTTGAAGAAGCTGGAGATGGGGGCGGCGGCGTCGGGCGCTGCCCGCTGCTCCTCCAGGCTGCTCTCCTCGCCTGGCTCCCCCGGCAGCAGCGAGGCAAGCGGCGGAGCGGCGCGGGGCGGCGCGGGGGAGCCGCGGGCGGCCAGCCCGGGGCAGGAGCCGGCGCAGGAGTAGAACATGTAGAGCCAGAGGAAGAGCATGATGAAGAGCAGCAGCAGCCTCCGCCTCAGCGGCGGCAACGCCACGGGAACATCGAGGCAGCGGTTCAAGCGCTGCCCCATGTGCCCGCGGGCGCGCCGGGATGCATGGCTGGAGCGCGCCCGGCTCCGCACCCCTCTGCCCGGCGCCGCATGGGCACCCCCGAGCTCCGCACGGCCCCGGGACCGTGTGTGCAGAGCGCTGCCTGCCCGCCCGCCCCAGCGCCGCTCTCCCGCCGCCCGGCAGCGCAGGCAAAGGCGGCGGCAGGGGCGGGCAGCGGGGCAGGAGATGGACAAAGCCCGCAGCCTATCACAGCCGCGCTCTGCCGCATAATGAGCCGGGCGGGAGAGCCAATCAGAAAAGGGAGAAGCGAGCAGGGGCGGGGACGAGAAGGGGAGGGGAGGCGCTGATTGGCTGAGTGGGCGCGGGGGGGCGCCCCGCGGCTCGGACCGTCGGGGCTGCCGCTGCCTCCGCCTGCCCCGTCCCGGCGCGGACCGTGCGGGCCCGCGGGGAGCGCTGGGGCATGGCGAGGGGAGCGGGGGTGCTGTGGCGGCGATAGGGAACCCCCCGGTGACAAGGAGCGGCCATTTGAGGCTGTGTGAGCTCAAAGCATGGCTGTGCCGGAGGCTGCCGGGGACACCAACCTCAGGTTCGCACAGGGAGCGCCCTCGGGCTGAGTCTACCCCGCGGGGCTTCCAGCTGGGAACGTTGATCACAACGTGGCTTTATCCCTAAACGAGACTGGCTGATGAAGCACCAGGTTTAATTGCTTGACGGAAGGGTTCGGAGGGCTGCCTGCTGTACAGCGCGGGGGAGAACCGCAGGACAAGATAATGCGCCTCGGGATTGTCCCTGTTGCTCCACCTATCCCCCAGGGCCCTCGCTGCATTAGCGCTACCCGCGGACAGGGCACAGCTGAACGCCCGGTGCGATGGCCGCATCCTTTCCTCTGGCGGCTGCAGGACAGAGAGGGAAGTGCAGAAGCCCCTATATTCCTGATCGCACTTCCCGCTCCCCCCCATGGCTGCAGGGAATTGCCAGCTGGGGGTCGGGCAATGGGGAATCACGGTGTTCGGGGCATCTCAGTCATTTCCTCGTCCTCTTCCTCCCCAAAGTACTTGGATTTACCTATTCTTGTGATGGGCACTGGCTTTTCCATGAGCGCCCCAACCTGTGCATTCTGTCACAGTCCACATATTGGGAGCAACACATAGAAACCAAACACAACACAAGAGCCCATGAACACTGAGTTGAGAGCATTTGGCCAAGGAAGCTCCTCCCATGACACCACCAGCTCTGGGATCCTGCTATCCACTTCCTTGTGTGTCAGAAGCGATAGCATGATGCTGACTGATACCAGCTTTACATCCATTCATGAGAAGCGGATTGTTCCGCTCACGCTGGCTGTGGTCTGAGTGTCTTGTAAAATAATCCCAAGCTATAAACTAGACTTTACAAACTAATGAAACCAGGCAGACTGGGGAGGGGAAATAAGACCCCAAGAGGTGCATGGATCCTCTGAAAGCTGCTCAGGGGATTAACAGAGAGCTAAGAACAGTGCGTGGGCCACCCAAGCCTCCATCAGCATCAGTGCCGCTGGTCCCCATCCTTCCTGGGACCAGGTATTTGCAAAGCAGATTTGGGGATGAAGCAAGGAGATGTTTTGTGCTTCAGCTCCAGAGTCAAACAGCCAAAGCATTTCTCTGCTGTTAGGTAAGATAAATGGCACTGCTGGGCTCTCTGTGGTGTGAAGGGTGATACCAACCAAGCAGAGATGAAATGCAGGAGTTGCTTTCTGGTTTCCCTCTGTGTGCTGGCAGAGCTCTGCCAGCTGGTCCAGGCTGCTAATTGTGCAGGGAATTAAAGAAGACACTTCCAGGCAATGCATGAATCCCAGTTGCAGGCAGCAATCGCTGCACAAGGGACACAGGCTGTCTCTCCCAGACCCAGGTTTACTCACCCCTTTACTCAGTGTTCTGTACAACTCAAACCCTGCTGCTTCCATGCACGGGTTGCACTATTGCAAGTTTCTGCACCCATGAGGTAAGAGGGAAACCCTTCAGATGGAATAATTCTCCTTGTTCCTTACATCCACCAGCACTAGCCAGGATAACATCAACAAAATGTCACAGAAAGTTTGGCTTAAGCCCTTAATATATGTCAGCTGTAGGCTGTAAAAGTTGGATTGGCTTTAAGAAAAATAGCCCCAAGACAGGTTTTACTGGAATTGTATCTTCCACAGTTGGATTTTTTCCCTAGGAATGGCAAATGGGTAAGTGATCAGAAACAGCATCCGAGCAACGGTGGGTCAGCAGGAGGGATGAGCCCACTTTGAGCTCTCCCTGGAGCAAGGGGTACAGGTTTGGATAAGTGGGTTGAGAACCAGTTGTGGCTCCATCTTCCATTCTGACCCATGGGTCTCCTCTGTACCTGCTGCCACCCCAAGAGTAGGGCTCCAGCTTGCTTTTGCCTCTTGCAATTAGTTTAACAGCACCTGTGGCAGGATCACATGTGTTGTGCCCCACTGATGAGGGCAACAGAGCAATGGGGGCCACACAGTGAAGAAACTGGGGTTGGAAAGTAATGGGCACAATAAGAAATGCAAGACTGGGTTTGCTTCGTGCTGTTGCAGCAGAGCTCTTGAATCATAATAGTGGCTGTTTTGCTGGCTGGTTAATCAATAAACTAATAGAGCTGCATCAGTACAGCCTCTGGATTCTGTTTCTTGATGATTGATTTATTACACAGATGGCACTGGGAAGCTCCTGATGGTGGCACTTAATGGAGCACCACTGCGATGGAAGTGCCCAGCTCTGCAGAACAGGGCAGAAAGCAGAGGACCAGAACACTTTCAAGCTGAAATGGTCAAAGAACCCAGCAAGGACAGAGGAAGGGTCAGGTCTGCAGGCTCACCTCACCAGCATCCACCCTGGATGGCTCTTCCCAGGGCACTTGCCCCGTGTCATGTGCCTCCCAGCATCTTCTTGGGGTCTGACACAAGGCAGCATCTCTCAGTGCTGATCCTACCCTGTTGGCACGATGCTGAGTTTCACCTGGTTGCTTTATCTCTTCCCAGCTAGAAAATCCATGTTCTCTTCCATTTACCTCCCATGAAACAGGCCAGTTCTGAAATGCTCAACATCTTCCTTTCTTCCAAAGACTTGTATGTCAGTGATGGGGCACACACAGCTCTTTACAGAGCTGCAGGAGCCAGTCCTGCTGGCACGATAAACAGGAGCAGGTACCCAAAATCAAGCTGGGGTACTCTTGGTCCCAATCCAGAGAGGATGCCATTTCCCTGACACGGTCACGGTCCTGTGGAGGGAAAAGTAATTCACCATTTCATGATGTTAATCAAGTGCATGCTCATAGGAAAACAAGGCATTCTGCAGCATAACCCTGGAGTGCAGTGACCAGCCAACAGCCACCTCTTTCTTGGGAACACACAGCACCTCATACACTGAGATGCTGGGCTTTGGTGTGGGGCTTCTGCACACTATTGTGTGTCCTCTTCTATACTTACGTATCTATAGTGGGGCTTTTTGTCCTTACTGGTCTTTTGCAGTACTTGGAGATGTTTCTCAATCATGGGTCCCAGAAAGAGAGATCCTTCATGTCTCTATTCCACTTCTTCCACCCTATGAAGTCTTCAGTGCTGTCCCCTCTCTTCCTTTCTGCCATGCATGTCCCTTGCAGCGCACCCTGGGCTGCTGGGAGCAGAGGGGAGCTGAGGATTGCTGATGTAAAGATCTTGTGCACCTTATCCTCCTCTCCTCGTGTACTGCAGGGGCTCCATCACTGCACACATCTGCTGGACTCATATTAATGTCACGATAGTGAGGTAAAAACCAAGGGAAAGGGCCCAGGGAATCTGGGATTTTCTCCTGAGAAATGCAGAACAGCATTAACAGCCTGCAGCATTACATGGATTGGGACTGCTGGACCAGCTCAGGCACCATCCCAGTGACAGCCAAATGGGCCACGCTGGGCTGAAAGGCAGGAGGGTGACTGTGTTAGCATCACTGGGACTCAAACCAGGTCAGCCACCAGCAAGGGAAGTGCCCAGAGCTTTATGCAACCCATGAGCCTCAGTGCCACGTACTGCCTCTGAGCCCTCAGATGTGGCTTTGTAACCACACCAGTGCTCAGGGACATCCCAGGGACACCATTGCTTCTCACAGCATCTTGCTGCTGAGTCCCGGTCGTGCTCCCAGCGGGGCAGCACCGCTGTACAGATGTAAGAGGAGATCTTGTTTCTCTCAACCTGAAACCATTTCCTTTCCCCCACTGCCCTCCCTCCCCTCGCCCCCTAATTCATCCCTGGGGGTTTAATATCTATTTCTCCAAGTGCCACAGGCCAAATTTACTGCTCGCATAACTCCACCGACTTCAATGGCGAAGAGCGTTTAGGGTGCTCCAAGGAGGCGTAAGTAGGAGTGATGTGATGGAATTGAGTAAAGGAAAATACAGTCTGACTGTCAAGAAGAGTTTCCTACCAGTGAAATCTATAGACTGCGGAAGTTTCCCATGGGAATGAGCAGAGACCAAGTTGCTGAAGTCATTTTAAAGCAGCACAAGAGAATAGGAAATCAGGCCAGTGACTGGCCAAAAGGAAAGGTGAGATGACATAATGCTACTTCTCCTTCTCTAATTTCTGTGGCTGCATTTGCTTTGTCCATGGGATTATTTTCAAGCAACTGGATTTCTCCTTGTTTTTCAAGCGAGGCGATGGCCCTTGCTGCTTCTGGAGACGTTTCAATTCCTCCACTAAATTCTGTCCTGGATTAAAGCAATACCCATTGCAGCTCCCATCAGTCCTGTTATTCCTGCTGCTTGCAAACCTCTTCTGGGGGCTTTTCAAGCTTCTTCCCTGAGCCTTTGGCTCCAGTTCTGTACTCAAGGAGCTGCACAAAATGAGTCAGTCTCTTCTGGGAGTAGTGGCAGGGCTCATCTAGGTTAATGCAGAGGTGTGCCAGCCTACGGTGGCTATGAGATATGGATCTGTAACTTACTGGCAAGCAGGAGAGAGAACCAGAGATGGAAATCTTCCTGTCTCCAGGCATCCTTCAGGTAGATTCCTGGTACATCATCTGCTGGAAAACCACAAAGGGAAATCCCTGGTGACTTTTGGTTCTGGTAGCTCCTGCCTGCTTTGGGCTCGGTACGTACAGCCAGGTCTGCACATGCGGCGGGCATCTCCAGCTACCACCCGTCAGCCCTTGTAACCTCTTGCCCAGGGACCTTCCTAATGCCTGTGTGAATGACTTCACATGCGCTCACCGTCCCCACACCAGCAAGCCAAAGCTCCGCTGTTGGAACCTCCTACCTCGCACAGTTCCCAGATAATTACAGATTAGAAGCGGCTAATTTCTATTTTTGTCAAGCTGTCAGAGATCTATGTTTGTTATTATTGTCTCCTAGGTTGCCAGTTGCATAAATACATATGTAAAACCCCCTTTGATCTCGAAGTATAATGACACAGATTTATCAAATGTTTGCCTTTTTCTGTCTCTTTGAAAAGGCTGATTTATGGAGTGCAGTCCCTACCTCCCTTCCTCTCTTGAAATATGAAGTGTTTGTGAGCAGCCAAGGTAATATTTAATATCCTGCCAAGAATCCTTTGCACTTCCTAACAAATGAACTACAACCTAACCAAATGGTTCACATCTGTTTAGCCTCTTCTCCTTTTTAACTAAACAAATTAGCATCAGAATACCTGGGAGGCACACAAAGTCCCTTTCTAGATGACAGAACACAGACAATTATTAGCAAGGGGTGTAACTGTACTGAAAGGAGCAGGCATGGACCTAGCAGATGTTTTCACATCTCCTGTAGTGTCCATGAATGACCCGCGCCGCAGTGGACATGCTGCCATGGCCTTTTGAAGTGGGCGAGGAGTCCATTCACAGCCCCCTTCTGAATGAAACTAAAGGCAGTGGCCTCACTTGGTTAAATGTTGCATTTAAAATGCTTCCAGCACAGATGAGTTTTGCTGGGTGGGTTTTCCCCCCCCCCTTAAAAGAGGCTAAAATAGAGAGCATCGCCCCTCTCCTCCTCACCCACATGCCAAGCTTGGTGATAGCATCCTCAGAGGAGGCAACAAGGCAGCTCTGCGTTTATCCCTGTTTTCACCAGTGGCTGTTTGTCCCCAGAGCCTCAAACCACCCAGCCTTATCGCCCTTTCCCTCTGTCACATAAGCTATAGGGGGTTATTTGGGTTTTAGGGGAATCACAAGGCGCAAACGAACATCTGCAAAGTGTATTTTGGATTATTATGGGCTTCTACAGCCTGCACAGATGCAATTACAAACTCACACCCCTCCAACCACAAGGGGCCTTTTGAGCACCCCTGCTCCCAGCGGAGCCTCAAACACCTTCTGATCAGAGGGTCAGGAACAGGTTTTGGGGCTGAGGATGGGATGGGGTAAGATGGGCCCTGCATTGAGCCCTCATTTACTTAAGGGAGCCAACAAAGCCCATGTTTTATTAGGGCAAACACTTAGCTTTTGTTGTAAGCGTTTTGGAAAAGAAAACACTCTCACAGAGATACTGCTATTAATGCATCATCCGAATAACAAGTGATTAAAACCAACAACAGCTACTATAAGAATGCGGCTTTGTAGCCCTGGACCGCATGGGACGCAGCAGGGAAAATCATTCTGAACACACCAGCGGGGTGCAATTATAAATAAAACCAGCTCTGTAAAGGCTACAAAAGCAGCAATAATCAGACCAGCCTGTGGTTTAGTCAGGGCTAAAGACACGTACGGAAGGTGCTATTTATTACCAGAGACAGGGACACCGCTGCATGAAGGGGTGCAACTTCAGGATAAGTCAACAGAGGGAGTTCATTGCCATCGCGGCCAGGCGAGGCACAGCCAGCGCATCCCTGCGAGCGGCCCGACCGCAGCGCGTCCGTCTGCCCGTCCATCCGGCACAGCCTTCCTGCAGTCCTCGCTATAAGCAAAGCATGTGACGGGCCAGCAGCGCTGGGGCAGGTTCCAACCACTCCACTCCAAGCTGTGGAGTCAGTGTCTCTGGCACAAGGCATGGCTCCAAAGACAGAGCCCAGCTGGGCTGCACTCTGCAGTAGTTCCCAGCGTTACCGCCGGCGTGGTACCTCCTCATCTCACCCATGAACATCCTTGTGGAGCCGGAAGCCCGGCGAGGCTGCTCCCAAGCAATGCAAATGCCATTGGAGATGCTGGATGACTCCCAGCACCAACCCTGAGGGGGAGCAGAGCGGCAGCGCAGGGCACAGACCCCTTCCCATTCCCAAATGGAAGTGTTTGGCATCTATTGCCGAGTCCTGAAGACAGCACTGGGCTGACTGAGGTTGCTGGGGGTCCCCTGGGATAGGAACAGACCTGCACCCCACGCTGTGCTGTGGGTGAGGAGCACAGGGCAGAGCTGCTGTGGGAACATCTGCCTGCACATGGCTCTACTATGTTCATCCCACTGCTCATTCTGGCAATGACGAGGGTTAACCAGCCCCACTCCTGACACACTGCCAGCTCCTGTCAGTCCCTGTTCCTGCTGAAAGCCAAGTGCACGTAACAGGCAGACAGTGGCCCTAAGCAGCAGGGCAGGGGCATCAGAAAGGGGAGAAGAGATCTAAACAGTGCTTCCCTCTCTGTTGCTGGTGGTGTTGTGACATCCCTCTTCCCCTTGGTGCACCTCAGTTTCCCTTCTGCACTGGCTCGGACAGCCAAGGTGCAGGATGTGGATCACTGGCCCTTTGGATGCTATGCTCTGCTCTGTGTATCCCTGCAGGGTATCCCTACAAACCTCCGGGTGCAGCTGATAAACTCAGGCTGCTCCCATCCCGGCTTCGATGCGGTCCAGCAGCTCCCCTGGAAGCGCAGCGGAAATGCCTTAATCACCTCACTTGCATCTCTGTTTCAAGTCTAATTTGATGCAGGGCCTCCTCTGCCCGGCCAGGAAAACAACCCAGACATCTCCCAGCCTTTCTCAGCAGCACTAATGCTAATCTTCCTCGATACTCAGCAAACAAAAGACAAGTCCCTGTGCCAGCATGAGAGCTCTGACAGCCACATGCCTGTCTGCACCTGTGTGCGTGTCCTGTCCCATGCGTTGGGATAAAAGGGTCAACGATGGAGCCTATCCTGCTTGGCTGGGAGGAAGCTCTGTCCTCCCACTGGGATGCCTCTTTCTCTCTTCCCCCTTCTTGCTTTTCAGAGGAGAAAGATGGTCAAGATGCCTGTATGGGTCTCAATTTGGTCAGTGCAGGAGGTCAGAGCCCTCCTGCTTCCAGTCACTCAGGGCAATTCCCCCCAGTCTGTGTTTCTGTTTAAGAAAAGACATTCTGATACAGCAGCAGTTTAGATGGGTACAAGCAATGTCCATGGATTTTACAGAACATATTTAATGAAAAAGATGGATCAAAGGGAAGCTGTAGTTACAATAGAAAGTGTTAAAAGGGGAGCAGGGGACAGAAGGGACCTTGGAATGCATCTTGGACAGCAAAAACAGGGGGAAAGACTCAACCAGCAAACAGCCCCACTCTGGAGAGATGTGAAACCTGGGTACAGAATCACAGAATGCCTCGTTTAATCAGCAGGACTGAAGCAGGGCTCCTAGGAAGTGATACAGGTATGAATTTAGGGCAGCTTTTCCAGCTCTAGCAGGGACAAGCAGGCATCCATCCTCCTTTTCCATGCACCACTCTTTAGTCCCTATGCTCCCCTACAGCAGCAGCCCCCACCAGCTCCCCGCTACGGTCAGAGGTGTCAGGAATGATGCTCAAACAAGCATTCAGGAGCAGTAACCCTGCAGGGACTCAGGGAAACACTCGGTACCTCCCCAGACCGGATAAGTGCCCCAAGCTGAACCCGCTGCCAACTCGTCTGTTCTCGCTCCAAGGCCCGGAGGTGCCAGCACCGGTTCGGAGCAGAAGGAAAAGCGTCTCCGCATTGTGGGAAACCAGCCGGCTTTGCCAGCCTTGCTCTGTGAAACAGCTGAACTGTGCCTTTCTGGAACGCTGGAAAGCAAAGCCCAGCCCGGGGCACTGACCCGCTGGAAAACCTTCAGTGCAAACAGTTCGAGTCTGGAAGCAGGAAAGCAGAGGTGACGGAAAGTGTACGAGGCAGAGTGATGAGAGAGGTTAATGTCAGCTCTCTGAAGCACATGTACTTCTGATGGAGGTCTGAATGGCTTCAGGACACTGTACGTGTGCTCAAAAGACCTTTTCTTTGGGTCAGGAGAACTTGAGCCCCCTGGTCCTGATAGCAGCCTTTAGGAGGGACTGGCGTCCTTGTGATATGGCAATCCAGACCATGCAAGCACTAACAGCACAGCAACTGTCTCATGTTCAATACTGCAAGCTCAGTTGACAGAGGGATTGGGAAGGCAGCTCCAAAGCTTGCTAAATGTGTTGAAGCCCTAAAAGCCTGCAGTACATTCATTTCAGAGGGGACTAAAAGCCATCAGTGGAAGCATCCAATAAGCCACAGTCTGAGGGACTCTCACAGAGGAAGGTCTGACCTTCTGTGACACCTCTGACCCCTCAATTCAGTTGTTATCCTTGATCCCTGAACTAACAACACGCTGCTTGGGAGATGATGAATACTAGAACCAGAGGAGTTCTCTTTGGCAGGGCGAAGTGCTGGACATGCACTTACAGGGGACAAGCCTTGCTCTGCAGGACTGACCTTCTCCTTAACTGGAAGAAGAAACAGCAGCACCAAGAGGCAAACAACCTATCCGAGGCCATGCCACCAGAACGGATAGCATCCTGCATCCCTTGCTGGGGCCAGCTCTTTGCCTGGTTAGGAAATATCATGACTAGAAATGTCACTGGGGACAGCCTGCAACGGAGCGTCTAGTGTTACCACCTCCAGCAGAGCTGCTTGGTAAGAAAACAGTGCTGATAGTTCTGTTTTAAAAGCAAAGTGTTCTGTAGACAGCCTGTATTTCCAAGGAAGGGGGGGATGGATATCTAATCACTCTGGAGAGCAACCAGGACAACATGCTTTCTATCTGTAATGATAATGATTTCTAATAGTATCACTCTGTTTCCATTCCCACTCTCCTGGGACCATCAGGACTGAAAAGGACGTGTGTGTTTTGTGTAAAGCCTTGAAACGCCGTGGCCTGGCTGAGTGGGAAATGCTGCTGGAGCCAGAGGAGTGTGAATGTGTTACTCTGCTGGGGCAGATTATATCGGAGATTGATACAGGAAGCGAGAAAAAACCAAAGCCCAGTGGGGGAAATGAGAAGGGAAAGAGCTGTGTGCGCGGGGATTGGGTTTCCTCATTCATGCTGAACAAAGCGCAGAGTCCCACCAACTGCCCAGCTCGCTGGGACGCTGCCATGGTGCTTCCCACAGGACGTGGGGCTCCTGGAAGAGCTTGGGGCAACTCAGCATCTCATGGCTCAGCTCCCTGCACTGTCCTGCAAAGCAAGTGGTGTGCTGAGATTAAATGATTTGATGGTCAGAGCAGAGAAGAGATGCAGAAGGAATCATAGAATCACTGCTTTGGGTTGAAGGGACCTTAAAGCTCATCCAGTTCCAACTCCCTACCACAGGCAGGGACACCTTCCACTAGAACAGGTTGCTAATCCAGTGCCAGCTCTCTTCAATGCTTCTCAAACCATTACCCAGCACTCTCTTTACAGAGCCATATGGAAGAAGGGGTAAGGGCTGCCAAAAACATGGGCTGCTCACTTGTCCCACAAGGTGAAACATCACCATCCCTATTTTATGGATGGAGTGCATTTCTTCAGCAGAGATCTGGAAAGAACGAACATCCCCTGAGTCTCAGGGCTGCTCCTTTATCCACAAAACCACACAAAAGGTTTTAAATCCAAACAGACCAAAAACCAGCTTCATTCTCAAGTCACTGCTCAGATTCCTCTGTAAGCTTCAGTACAGGCTTCTGTTGGTGCAGAGCTGCCTGCTGCCACAGCAGCACATGGATGGGACCATCTCACCTACCAGCAGACCCAGGGCTGGGAGGTCCATTGCACATTGCTGCTGGGTTTTCTCACTACCACATAACTAGCAGGTATCCTCCCAGTTCATGGGGAGATCCTGAGTAACCAGGATAATGGGATGACAAGCAACCTATAGTCAAGCTCTCCAAATGGAATACGGAAATAAAACACTGCAATTCTACACAGGAACTGCTGTTTCAGATTCAAGGAGCCCCGCAAAGCCTGATGCTTGCCCAAGTTTCATTCCCAGTTGTGCAAAGTGATCACACCAAGACACTTCAGTGCACCTCAGCTGCACGATTTGGGCAAATAGTGCTGGAGTGGGGATGGCTGACATTAATACTCCATGTAGGGCCACAGCGACCACAAACGCCCCTGGATGAGGACAGGAGATCCATTTGTTTTGTTTCCACACTGGCACCAGCAACCAAGATCTCAATTTGGCAATGTTATTTTCAAAGCACATGCACCAGCAACAACTCCTAAAGGTGGAATATGACAGTAGATGCTTTCATTCATACCTGACACATTTGGTACCAAAGCAGAGAACACCTTCTGAGTGAAAAACAGCTTCTTTTTAACAAAATAAGGTAATTCTTACCTTTAAATCCCACATCCACTCATTCTAAACCCAGGCTTTCTCTCCTGCCAAACAGACTGGGTGTGGAGATGCTGGTGCAAGCCAGTGACCTGCTCTTGGCAGACACTCAGTGATGATTATAAAGCTCCTGTCTAGCCCTAAACCCCGCAAATATCACACATTCAGGCCTAAGAAATGAAGATGACTGCTCCTCAACATGAAACCACAGGCATGTCCTTGGGACCTCTCATCAGAGCTGAGTTTGTCAGGACAGCACTGACAGGCTGTCCCGAAGCCTGGCTCTGTAATGACTTAGGGGAAAACCACAACCCTCCTGCCTCAGCACAACTCGCTGCCTCTGGGAGCAAAAGCTGTGGGTTTCGGCTCTTTTCAGGTTCCTCTCCCAGCTAAAGGTTGACCAAATTCTTTGGCTTTGCACAAGCCTTTTCCCCTCACATGCAACCTGGTTTCAGTGCGCTTTTTGCACAAGAAACCAGGATTGCACAAGCTCTCCTTGCTCCTGCAGTGACCAAGAGGAATATTGTTGCTGTGAGAAATGCCACGAAACTATCAAATACCTTTGCAATTAACCAGAGTTTCAGTAAGTGAATTGTTCAGAACAGATCCGGAGCATTCATCTCTCTTGTTTTGTACAGTATGTACTTTATTGCAGAGAAGACTGGATGCAGCTCTAAAACAAATTCAGGAGTTGCACAGTTTCCAGACATTTCTACCAAGTGCTGCCCGCAGTAACTCGAGTACAACAGACACACACTAAGAGGGAACTCAATCCTGTCATCTGCAATCACTTGAGAGAGGCACAAAACCTTGCGGCTGATTTAAGAGCCATGTCAAAGAGGTGGCTCTGCTCCTGGAGCACCTCCACCAGCGCAGCAGAGGTTAACCGTCTCGCTCCTGATGCACACCAGCGTAACTGAGACCAGACGTTGGTGGGGTGCATCATGAAAGCAGGCAGTGAAGGTTTTAGGTCTGTGTGATACGCACGTGGTGGCAGATTTGTGATGCTTCCTTATTCAGGATCAGATGAGAGACAGTGTCTCCTGCTGCTGTATCTTTGGATTGATGCACGGCCGTGCTGCCCAGTCCCTCTCCACATGGGAAAGAAATCTTGGCGTGAAAACACATCAAGTCATAACAGGCATTAACTACCACAATAACACAGTCTTTGTCTACCCTGGGTGCTACTGTGCTTGGAAGCATCCCAGCAGGGCACAGCCAGCCCCAGGTAGGCTGAGGGTGAGCCACAGCCCTGTGCTGGGATCACAAGCACATTAGAGTGTGGCTAGAAATGTTCTTCAGTGTATCAGTTAACAAAGATAATGCATTTCTTAGTGAGACCATCCACAGTAACTGCTTTGGAGAGATACTGGCTGCATCAGCAATTCGAACATTTTAATATTAGATTAAAAAACCCCAGCTTTTTTCCTGTAAAATGTGTTTCCTTACCAATTACATACCCTCACAGTGAAGCCTTCTCTCTAAGCCACCACAGTGGGATACTGAATACAATTCAAACCCTTGATGCAAGTCCAGAGCTCATCCAAGGACATTGAGGCTGAGTGGGCTGGCACAAGAGACATCAGCATAGAAAAGCCTTCAAACTATCAGATTCTCAGATCTGGTTCTCACCTCCTACACCTTTTCAGAGCTTCACTGACATAAGCAGTAATGGGCATTTTTACCAGCTGAAGATCTGACACACAGGGCTCGAACTCTAATGACACAAAAGCACATGGGAGGCCAAAATTCCCTGTGATGGATCTACAGCAGAATGGCTCAGAGTGTGTTAAAGGAATACATCAGAGAAGAGCTTTTCATCTGGAGGCTGGTCAAATGCTGATGTGTGGTGTGCTGAGAGTTTTCCTTACTCAGTTAGCATTGTGCCAGCTGTATGAAAGCTGCGTCTACTGGGGTGAATGGGAACCTTGGGAAAAGTAACCGAAAAGCCTCAGGAACTGAAGGCTTCCACGTAATATCAGAGTAGGGATGGCACAGATTGAGACAAGAAGAGTTTGCCCAACCCACCATGTGCCTCAAAGCTCAATTTGGAAAGAATGCTTGGGAAGCAGGGGTAATCATTCATGTGTCGCTGCCTGATGGCTTTGCCAAGGCTGCCAGTGCTAGCCATTAGTGTGCGCATTGTGACTTGCTAAGTGAAAACCTACCCATGAGATGAGAGACCATGACTCATGGAGGCTTTGGAAGGCCATCCCAAAGTGATGTGCTTGTGACATCGGCTAAATCATAACCCGTGATGAGTGAATGGGCCTGAGGCCCGTGAATGCTTTAAGCTCTCCTGTCTATTCCCTTCCAGAAGAAAACAGTTATCACATGAAGTGGTCACCAGGCACAAATGAGTCTTCTTCAAGCAGATCCCCACAGGTTTCCCCCTTGTAATCACTAAAATACACTACCTGATGTGTCACAAGGACGACAGTAATTGACATTTAAGGCAATCTGATTTCCATCACCCTCCCTTGACTTTCACCGAGCAGATCACCTTTGTCTTCCTTCTCTAGGAACGATTTCTTGCATGTGAACATGACGAGCAGCAGCATTGGCAAATGCCACAGGCTGCAGAAGAAAAGCTTCCTGGAGCTGCTGCGGTCTGCATCCCTGTAGAACCGAAAGGCGAGGTAGGAGATGTAGAGGTTGATAGGGAGCGAAATGATGGGGAAAGTCCACGTGGTGATGTCAAGAACAGGAGCCACTGTTGAGAGTCCAATCAAGGCCAAGCAGTGGCGCAGAGCCACTCGCCTGCACAGCCCTGGGTGGGTGACAGACATCATACAGTATCCTCCTCGGGAGTAATCTTCCCGCAGACCCCAGCTCAGGGCATTGAAGTGAGGAAACTGCCAGGAGTAGAGGATTCCTCCTAACAGCAACGCACCTGCAGTGGGAGAGGGAAGGAAAGGTGTGTTAGAGGGACACTGCAAGAGAAAGAGCTCAACCTGCATAGAAGAGCAGAAGACAAAGGCTTGCTTTGTCAGGTAAGATGTGCTCTGTTCTTAACAGCATTTACATAGGGCTGCACATGGTGGTTCTGCCGTTTTCAGAACACTTAATTTGCAAAGCATTTCAACAAGTCATTTCCTCCTAACGAACCATTGCTAATTGGGTTCTGCACCAATTCAGTCTCTACCTAAGGGAAGACTGATGGAAATGAAGCAAAGTTGGGCAAGCGATTGTTTTCTTGGGAGCCTCTACCTTCTCCTTCCGGGTTCCCAAGGTGGTGCATCCAGAGAAGAACAAAGCCAGTGGGCAGAGCAGTGTCCACTGACCAGAACCAGGCAGCCCTGCTCCATGAGAGCTGAAAAGGAGGATGAGCTGCTTCCTCCTGAGAACTGGAAAAATACCAGCACTGTGTAGCCCAGAGCAAGACTAAGCCTATGTGTGAGGGAGAAGTGAGGGAACTGCTCAGGGCACTGGAGCACCTGGATCACCAGGAGCTGCTAATGAGATGACAAAGATGATGAACTTTTATTCCTTCAAACCCATTGCAGGAACCTCTAAGTAGTTTGCTCAAGGAATTCTACTCACACCAATTAGCTACTTCTACATTTAATAAAGAACTATGGAAGCACCACATGTTCTCCAGTTATCCTTGAGACACGGTACAGGGCTTATCGAGGCAGGAGCAGTTTATATGCTGATTTCAAAGAGGCTCTCAGACTAAACTCCCCACACTAATTTTGTCTGAAGACACAAAAAATCCCCCAAGGCTGTTGCACATTATGAGCATTCCTGGATCTTCCTTTTGTTTCCGGAGCTCCCAAACACTCTGCTCTGGCATTAACACTTTCTTTGCATCTCCCTGTCTCCATGAGCTCATTCTCTATGGAAACTACTTCTCAATCATTCTCTTAATGACTTGATAGAAACAGCAACACTTATCTGCACACAGATTAGGGTATTTCAGTTCTTTCCCAAACGCTCTAACAAAGACCAAGTCCCTGTCTCCTTTGAACTGCTTCATGGTTCACATCTCTCTGGCTGTACATTCCCTGGGGCATGTCTAGTTCTTGTCTTAAGACAGCACACCTTACACTGGTGGTGTCATGCAAATTACAATTATCTAAGTTTGCATAAAAGCCTCTTTTTTTGCCCTAATTTATCAACCAGTGAAGGAATGGTCCATTACACTTAATGCAGGTTTTCCAGTTGCTTATAAGATCCAGTAGTGGTATAAACGACCCACCATTAACAAATACTCCATGAGGTGAGTACCTGCCTCTGAAAGTTGATTACATGAAGCATGGAGATAGACCCTCCTATACTGGGCATGCAGCTTTCAGAACAACATTGCCTGCTACGAATCCCAGGTGATTTCCTGGAATCACCTGCAAATCCTCGCATTCGATCCTACTGCAGTTGACTTTCAGATTGTGGATGGTTTGCCCATTCTCTCAATTGGAACCTTTAAGAAGGTTCACAATGGTGCACCCCAAAATTACCACTGATTTCAGAAAATCATGGCAACAGATGTCATTTTGGTCCTAATAAATAGCATTTGATTCAGTTCTGTGGAAACCTGAGGGAGCAGCTCTTCTGAAATAAAAACTGAATCAAGCAGCAACACTCCCTATATCAGGAGAAGCAATGGGGAATATGGTCTTGGAGCATGTCATCCTATAGCTTTTTCCTTGTCTTCTTAAACACAGTACTTGAGGAAAGATCCTGAATGTGATAAACCTAGGATCGCACTATTTCGAGTTTCACATCTGAAGCACTTTAGAGACATTAACTTGTCACTTAGGGCAAGGTAACCTACAATTATCCACCAGCTGAGGAGCCAGGGCCAGGATCCAGAGGCTCTCCCTGCTTCCCACGGCTATGGACGAGCCGGCTTTTCATCTGGCATATGCTGCATCCCTGTGTTTTCGGCTGTAACGCGGGCTTTGCTTATTCAATTGCTCAAATGTTGTGTGCAGCCAAGCTCAAAACACAGCCTCTAAACCTCAAACACACAAACCTCTTTAACAGTTCTCTAACTATAACACCATTAAAATGAAAAAAGAAGTCATCTGGAGAAACTTCTAAACACAGACCAACTAAACTACTTGGGGCTGGATTCCCATTTACAAAGCTCTGGCTTTTACATGCAAGCCTTTGGAATTTCATTACTTTGATTACATTACAACCATTGAGATAATTGATATTTTACAGAGAAACTCAACAGTAAAACAATTTAATAGCCCATTATGAGGATTTTAACTGACCCGGTCTTTCTGTTAGTTCCCATGTGCCTTGGCTATCCTGCAATTTCCCCTGGCCAGGCTGAGACTGTCAGCTTGTCAGAGATCTTTAAGTGTCACGTAAGACTGATGACTTGCAAAGCACAGCACATGGTACAGTACAATTCAGCATCAAACGAGCTCACAGTAGGAATCCTGTCAAACCCAGAGCAGACACTGTAACACTCATTAATTACTAGATGAATGTTAACTGTGTCATAATTAAGTCAGCAGTGTTTTTAAGCAATATTACAGCGAGACTAACTCTGGAGACAAACCTGGTTCAACATAGCACAGTCTGCTCTGCTGCTTCTGTGCAGTCCCTGACAGTTTGGGAACTCAGTCTAATCGATGCAAATCTCATTTTCCTCTACAGAGTTTATAATGAAGTGAGCACCAGACGAGGTCATTCACAGCCATAACAACTGGAGCTGGCACAGGGGCTGCAAAAGCAAAGCTGGCTATCAGAGCAGAGCAAGAGACAGCCAGCACCCAGGGCTGCTGCAGATCTTGGCCTTCCTCAGCTCCTCCGCTGCACATGGAAACCTGAGTGCAGGCAGACCGATAAGAAATCACAGAATCATAGTATCACAGACTGATTTGGGTTGGAAAGAACTGATGAACTTAAAAGCTCATTCAGTTCCAACCTTCCACTAGACCAGATTGCTTCAAGCCCTGTCCAACCTGGCCCTGATGCCCCGACTGAGCTCAGGCTACTTACACAACAAGCCACAGCTAGATGTCAAGACCCTTATTCCTAAACCGGTGAGGAATAAAATGGATCCCACCCAGAGTGCAAGGGACTGGATTACTTCGGAGCAAAGGCAGTAGAACATGAAGAATCCGCCTGGATTAAGACTGGCACAACAACCACTCACCCTGCTCCTGGCAAGGGTTTGTTTTGATGAATTGAAAGAAAACAAGTACCTGGCTTGTGGATATCCCAAACTCTTTGGCCAGACTTTTAATAGCTGCAAGTTTAGCCCATTTATGACCACTTCCAAACTCTTTGCTTCTCCAAGTGTGAGAACCTGGGATGGCCACAAGCAGATACTTATAAATCCTGGTAACTTGGCAGCCAAGTCCTGTTTGATTTGGGAAAGAAATGAAGTCTATTTGGGCAAACAGGATGCAGGTCTCCAGTATTCTTTTACTATGGTGTGAAAAATAGGTATAAATGTTTTCTTGCTGATTTCCTATTGTTTAATCACTTGTGCTGGTTTAAATCATCTCCGAAGTTACAGGGTTGCGGAGAACCAGGTAGGCCCTACGACATCCACAGAGTTAAAGATAAATAACAGGTTTTACTGTTCATCATGAATGTTAAGCTATTATTTCTTTTCTTAAATTCTTTTAGAAGTATTTAAATAGTAATAGAGCTTCTTTTTAATAAACAAGAACAAGCTGAGATTTTTATTTTAATATCTAAGATAAAGCCAAAATGTCAAGAAGGTAGAAAATGGTTCTTCCTTTCTGCAGATGTATTTTTATCCAGTGAAATACTAAAGGTTTATAAATTGCACTTTTCCTAAAACAAACAAGACACTAAATTCCAGAGTCATTTGGAAATTGCTTGGCAAGATGATTTAAGCTTCAATAAACTTGGGTAGGACTGGGAAATAATTATGAGATGAGACTTCCAAAAGCAACTAAGTGATTCTGGGCTTGCAAACCACAGGAGCTGACAGTCTGATTTTCACAATTACAAGAGCAGGAAGCATCCCCCTATGAAGTTATGCTTCTCATGGCATCAAGGAGACCATGTGGCACCTCTAAAATTTGACTAATTTTCACATTTTATTCCTTTTAAAGCAATTCATGATGCCCTCCTTTACTGGATGGTTCAAATCTCAGGCAAGGGAGCAGTGTCAGTGCCTGATCCCATTGAGTCTTTGGCCCCTCTGCTAAGAAGAGCAGGGAACTGCAAGGTGGTTTTTAGGATGCAAGCTCTTGCAGGCTGTGAGCTGACCACTTGTTAACACATGGGGAGGAGAGCAGAGCAATCAGGTAGCAACAGCTTCTTGTGCTGTCATCCTGGTTTTGCGCTGGGATCAGTAACCCAGGGACAAAAAGCTCCAGACCCTAATATGAGTGCCCCAGACTTCCAATGTCCTGGAAAAGGTGCAGGGTCTGTTCAAGTCTATACACCACCTACTCTAGAAGGAGTTGGCACATTCAGCTGCTGAGCTATCAGTGCCAACAGAAATCATGCCCGTAGCATCATTCTGAGAAAGCCATTTCATTCACATAAAGCACCCTGAGGACTGCAAACCTATTTTCTCATCCACTAAAGGGCAGAAGTAATGTTTGGATCCTGCTCGACTGTCTTGTTCTGAGGGTGCCACTCTCTTAAGCAGCAATTTGAAATATCCTCTTTCATGCTAGCAATACCTTTCATCATCAAAGAGCCTCAGACATTGTGCAGTTGGCACACGGGGCAGTAGCTGAATCATTTCAGCTGTCTGCCTGAAATAAGATGTGATAGTTTGGGATGATCTAATTGAAGCTCTCCAGAAACTTTCTGAAGGCAAGTTCTTCCAGGGCAGAAAAAGACGTTGGCTACAAGAGGGTGCAGGATGGAGCGCAGCGTGTGTTGGTGGAGCACAGGCTCCTGAGCAGGGCAAGCTGCAGCCCAACCAGCCCCGGCAGGCAGATGAGCATGGGCCTGTCTGCACAAGTCAAGGCAAACACATCCAAGGTTATCTGCAGAGACTGCTGTATCAGTGCCATGTTCCTGAAAACAAACTGGAGATGAGCAACTTAATTCTCTCTTCTTATCCTTCTCATTGCTCTTTAGACAACACACAGTGCCTTCCCCCTACACAGCATCCTGCAAACCTCTCCTATCACTTTCAAGCTCTAGGCAGGACAAATTTAATCAATAAAACAAAGGAATAAGGAAGGGGGAGCTGATCTATAACAGCATCAATTCAAGAACGGACTCGCTCCTTCTGTCTTTGCTTTGGTGCTGCATATGTACGACTGGGAAGAGGCCAACCAGGCATTAAAATAAACATGGAATGGTTAAAATATCAGCTCCAAAACAGATGTTGAAATCTTACTGCATTTCCCAAAGCTGGTGTTTACTGCCTTGGCAACCCAAGAATGCTGTTTTGCTTAAAGCATAATTTTAGTAATTCTTCTGCCTTGAATAATGTGAAGGAATTTTAAAATCATTTCCAGACCTTGGTAGCTCCTGACTTAGGAAGAGGAAAGCACTGGCCTTTTGTCTCTAGGAAAATGGTATGAGTTTGGCTGCTGTCAGGAGGGGAAAGGCTTTGGTAGCCTAAGCTCAGCCTTTTAATGGCTTGTAGTCAGGAAACAACCACACACCGTTTTACTTGATAGCATGCAACTGGCTCTCCTCCCTTAAAAGATGTTGAACAAATCACTCCTCTTTAATCCAGACAAGGTAGATTAGAGCTCAGAGACTTGACTTCGTCCAGCTGTATCCACCTGCCTGTGAGCAACCGTGCAGTCTCAGACCACATTTTTTACCTTTTCTACAGAAAATCTAACATAACCAGGCCAAACCTCTTCACTGTGGTCCTGCATGGCTTTTACAGGATGTTATGCCTGCAGGAAACATACTGGATACATCCCCAAAGCTTTTATTGTCTATCTTTTGTGCTCGTTCACAAGCTTAACACAGAAAATCAAGATTTCTAACTATGAAGCAATTATGGGGGTAAAGATTCTGAATCCTTGTCAAAGCCTTGCTGCCCACTGCAGATTTAATGGGATATTGAACACCCAAAGGATTACATGCAGGAGCTTGGTTTGGAGTCACATCCATAACACAGATGTGGTGTCCTGATATATAAGGACTGGTTTATTAAGCTAGCAGTGGGAATTTCTGCTTGTGAAGGGGAATTGGAAGGGGCAATAATTGCTGCCTCTCCTTGTTCTGGTGATGGAAAATGACTGTTAGAGGAGATCAACTGGCCTCTGACTGACAAGTGCTCAAGGTGTTGCGCCTGCCCCATCCCTGGCAGGGTTCAAGGCCAGGCTGGACGAGGCTTGGAGCAAGCTGCTCTAGTGGAAGGTGTCCCTGCCCCTGACAGAGGGTTGGAACTGGATGAGCTTTAAGGTCCCTTCCGACCCAAACCAGTCTGGGATTTTATGATACTGCCCTGACACAATCACTGCAGAGGAAAAAAGCCACCTAGTATTTAATTTTTCCCATTGTCTTTGGAGGTAGAAAAGGGATCAGCTCTACAAAATTGACACCTTAATTAGTGATTATGAAGCCTTCTCAAACACAAAGACATTTAGGAATTTTCTAGTCACTAACCTTAACCAAACTGATGCAGTTCGCTTCTATTTTGCCACTGCGGCGTTTCCTATATTAGTACCACAAGCGAGACAACAACTGGCACTTCTGCTTCCACTGGAAAATAAAAGCAGATGCTACCACTTGTTTCGGATGCTGTGTGAGCGGCCAAGCAGCCTTGAGGAGGAAAAAAGGGAAAGTATCACTGTTAAAGCTTTGCACAAGGTCTCTGGGCTGCAAACAATGGTCCCGGCTGTCAGTGCAGGCACACACAGCCCTGACTGTGTGCCTTCAAGGTTACACGGTCATGTAAACCAAGGGCGAGGAGGAGAACACTGTGAAACTCAAAAGCTTCATGGTCATGGGTTTCAATAGCTGTTTCTTTTGAGGGATGGCACAAAAGGCTTGTGGAACAGGGGCTGCGATAGACTCCTCTGCTCAGCACATAAAGGGAAGGGATGTTGGCCATGTGTATGGCTTGTCTGCGAAACAAAAGGATGATCCTCAGTGTCCACCAGGAATGGGAAATGAAGTTGGCAGTGGGGTTCTGCACCTCGAGGGAGCATTCCTGGCCATTGCCTTCAATAGGAGGAAAGCAGATGTCCTAGGGTACACTTGCCATGCAGAGAAAAGCTGTTTGCATAAGGATACACACAGGCAGGCACACTTTTTGTATGACACACAACAGGTTATTACAGCTGAGAGCCTCACAGGGTTCATTACCTTCATTACACAGACAAGGCTGAGTAAGACAACAACACCGTACATAATTAATCTTAGGTAACTCCAGCAACAGATGCCATAAGAAAAGTGAGCCTGTTGGATAAGACGGAAATACAATCTTTGCACAGACCACATCTTTAGGAAGTGTTTGCCAAAGGACCAGAGCACTGCAAACCTGCAGAGCCATGCAGACCTTCCTCCTCTACCATCTCTTCCATGCTCCTCTGGGGCTCCCATGTAGCCCAAGGGTGGGAGTCTCTGCTGCAGAGATCCCGGTGGTGCTCCTCCTGTGGATGTTGTGTCCCACACCCTGGGGCTGCCACACAACCCCATCTCCTGATGCTGCAACAGCCATGCATAGGGTAGAGAACTGGGTATGGACACGCTGCCTGTGAATACACGGGGTTGGTCCCTAGGCGCTCCAACGCTGAAACTGCCATTTTATTGTCTCTTATGAAGATGGAAAAGGGAAGAGAAACACAGCCCACTGGCTTCTGTCCCAAATTCAGACCAGCTGCTTACTAGTACTGTCCCCTAGCTCCGATTTTACCCCCAGAAAGCACACTCCTGGGCCCCCAGCTTCCAATTCTCATATGTCAGTGACATGAATATCTCTGCTTCCTCTGCAACACACCACAAATTTTGCTGTCTTTCACCTGAGAAGTGAAACCCCAAAAGCTGAGTTTACTGGAGGGAGTTTACACCCAGAGCCTCCTCTGCTCCCGCTGCAGGACAGAGGCCTTTAGCTCCCAGACCTGCTCCCACATCAAAGGGCTTTAAAGCTCAAAGTGCTTAACTGGAAGGGACACAAAGATCTCCAAGCTTACTTTGCAGGCAATTAAGCTGCTGCTTTGCTCTCCCTGCTCCAGGCAGACAAGAGCTACACCAGGGAAGGTATGAGAGGCTCCAGCCATTGACAGGTTGGGTACAGCCCCCCCTCACCTCTATTCTCTTTCTTGTTGTTACTGAAACCATCCATCTGCCAAACATCACTAGCTGATAAGAACTGCCCGGTTTTAAATCCCCATTTGTAAATAGATGTTGGCTGACATAATTAATGTCTACCATACAACACAATTTGAATTACAAAGTGAAGGCAATTTAGAAATCAGCCTCCACATGATTACAACTGATACCCAAGTCTATAAATTCCATAGCCCCAGGAATTATTTAAATTTCTGAAAATGAATGAAAATCAGTACAAGATGTCTTGCAGGAAAGCGAGACCAGAAGTGGAGCATCTGAGATAAACTAAATAGTCTCTTGAGATAAACATTCTTTGGTGCAGTAATACCTAGGGCTCCTAGGCCACCATGGGTCTGTAATGTCTGCTCTAGTGTCAGGGCTGTTATCTGCTATGCCTTTGCCACCTACTCAGAATAAATCCCCTTAACTGATAAGCACATTATGTTGAGGACCCCTGCTTGTCACTTCCATCTAACTGGGCGGTTTGTATGGACACTGCGGCACTGAATTGCTCCGCTCTAAGACACCGACACTGCTTGTCGGCTGGAATCGAGCCTTTGGTGCATCAGCACAGGAAGGTCGGAAGAAGTGCAACATGTCTAAGGCAAAACATGGACTCTGGCACTTGGAAACATTTACCCCGGCTTCAGTTTTTCTGCTAACAAGAAATAACAAGTTTAAAATGACAGCAAACATCTCCAACAAGCAAGCTGCGGCATTAGGCTGGGGAGAGCCCAGCAACACAAGAGTAATTGAGAGCACGCACACGTTGTGCCTCTCACATACCAAAATAAACAGCTCTGTTACTTCCTAAAGATGCCTGTGCACAGGCTCAACAGCAGCGTGGCACAGCCTGGAGCTCTCCTCTACATGGATCCTGTGCAGGAGGAGGATCCAACACAGAACAGGACATGCTGCCAAGCTCTGCCTCTTTCTCCTGTCTGTTAGTATAAGGCTTTAAGCGATTTTCATGATTTCCCTGCTAGTCCTTCCTTTGTAAAGTCAGGAGAAACAATTTGAGGGCGTCTAGATTTACTGCAGAAACAAATCCCTTCAGAAATAAACAGCACCACAAAGGAGCAACAAAATCAGCCTTCAAGGAAGCAAACGTGTTGCTGCAAATCACAGCCTGGCAGTTAAGTTCTGCATAAATACACCAGATACGTGGCAGCGATATCCACTTGATAAATTACATTTATCATGCACCTTTGACCATCTCACCTGCACTCGGCTCCCCCAGCGAGGAAATGTTAACATTCCTGATCTTTCATCAGTTTCAAACAGCTGCCATTAAAAACCAACACACACACCCCCCAAGCCCACAACAAAGAATTCCACATCTTCCCAGAGATAACCTTATCTTTCCCTTTTGAAATGTGAGGTTTTCCCTGAATCACGTTGGCAGAAAATCCAGGGTTGGGGCAGGGTGTTTAAGAGCATAGAATTAAAGTTACCTATCAGGGGTAGAAACAGAAGCAAGCATCACTGGGAATCACTGTAAGAGCAGCAAAAGATGCGTAGTATAAGAAACACCAGCAACTATTTGCATCACTAGAAATACACGGGTCCCAGACGTCTATCTGCAAATATATGATATTTGGTTCTTGTTTCTTGTACAAGAAACTGATAAAGTACTAATCTTTGAAATAAAGTTCTAAACAAAATAAGGACAAATTAGAACAAGGCAGCTCCAATCCGAGACAATTTGTTACTGCCTCTGGAATAGGACACTGTGAATCACAGAATCCCAGCCTGGTTTGGGCTGGAAGGGACCTTAAAGCTCATCCAATTCCAACCCCTGCCACGGGCAGGGACACCTTCCACTAGAGCAGCTTGCTCCAAGCCC
>WYDI02000311.1:0-12846 GCA_009867235.2 Psittacus erithacus
TACCTCTTTGGTTAGTTTGGGTCAGGTGTCCTGTCTCTGCTTCCTCCTGGCTTTCCCTCCTCCCTGGCAGAGCATGAAGCTCAGAAAGTCCTTGGTCAGACTAAACATTACCGAGCAGCAACTAAAAATATCGGTGTTATCAGCGCTGTTTCCAGGCTGAAAGTCAAAAGCACAGCACTGCACCAGCTACTAAGAAAGAGAAAAATGACTGCTGCTGCTGAACCCAGGACACTGGAGTATTTAAAACTGGTTGCTGCTGCTCCTCCTCCACATCTAGCATAAAAAAAGTGCACAAGTCTTCATTTTGCAATAATTGTATCAGGATTGTTGGTTAAATACTTAGGTGCTTTGGCTTTCTTTAGCCAGCAAAAGGGAATTCATTCCTCTAAAGCTGGTAGATACATAAGGTATACCTTGATTTTTCTTACAATAAACCTGTCAGGTGCACACTTATCAAAGAGAAGAGTAACTAAGAAGCTCTTGCTATCTTCTCTTCTCCTTACTGTATTACTTAGCCCAAATAAGAAACCAAGTGGCCACACTGTAGGTCTGGAAGCTGAAATAATGTGCTTCACTGCCTCCAAACTCCCCAATTACTGCTGAATTTTTGGTCAAGAACCATGACCTATTTTATAACTCAAATACCATTTTATTTTCTTTAGTTCTTAAATAATTGTGGCTATTTATTCTTTTGTACTTGATAGCCATTTTTTTTCTCCCAGTAAAATCAAAAGAGAAAACTGAATATATTGCAGCTAATCCAGTGAAAAAAAATCACAGCATTAATTTAAAGAGAAATTTGTCATTCATTTGGCAAATGAGACAGTGGAGTGGCACTGACATATGTAGAATAGGGACCAGGTGGAAATGCATTGATTTATGAGTGGCAAAGAGCAGCTTAATGTAACTCACTGATAAAACTGTCACTGATCTTGCTTTCTACTTGGGATTCCAAGAAAAAATTATGGGAAAGTCATTCTGTGCCATTAATGATTGAGTAAAATGTGCCAGGGAGAGCTAATAATACATCTACATGACACAGATGATTAAGCAGCCAGTTAGAACAGTCTCAAATAACACAAACAAATGAAAATGACATTTATGCTCAAATCCTTGTCTCATTAAGCTGTTAAATGCTTCTCAGAATAATTAATATGAACTGGAACTGATAATTCAAAAATTTAAACAACTGCCCTGTCTTTTTTCTCCTAGTTAAACAATTAGGCCAGCACTGACAAGATGGGAAACAATAATAATCAGAACTATGCTGAAGGAAATGCATGTGCCTTAAAGCGAGGAGACAAAATTCAGATCTCTTTTACTGTGCAGATTCCTCCACAACATAACCTTCCCACTTTTCCCATTTCCAAGCCTATTAAAGAAATCTGTAAGAGATGATTTAAACGACTCTCTTGTCCTCTTCTTCCATTGCAATGTAATGTACTTAAGCTGGTTTAGTTTAAGTGCATCTTCATCATTCCACTCAGACCCAGTTACCTTGCTTTTTTCCTTTGCCTTGCTTCTTTTTTTGCTTTTGTCAGTCTGGTTGTACGTTCTCTTGGGTAAAAACCAGCTGTTAACATGCACAGCATCTCCCTCTGTAATCAGTAGTTCAGAAAGGTTGTTACTAATGTTCTCAGAGGACTCCTACAAATTATGAGTACATAGGAAACCTACACCTTTTCAGGAAAGCTGTGCACCATCATAGAATCAACTTGGTTGGAAAACACCTTTAGAGATCATCAAGTCCACCCTTTACCCCAGGACTGCCAAGTCCACCACTAAACCATGTCGCTGAGGACATCTACATGTTTTCTGAACACTTCCAGGGGTGGCGATTCCACCACTTCCCTGGGCAGCCTCTTCCAATACCCGATTTATGTGAGAGAAAAGAAATTTGCTTTCATAGTGAGTAAATATCATGCTTTAGTCTGTTATCTCTACTAATCTACAGCAAAGATGCATGTAGAAAAGCGTACCAAGATTTTTTTTTTCATTTCAAATAATCCCTACGCCTTGAATGCAATCCTATGACTGATTTAAAGTATTTCAGAAAGGTCATGTGTAATTCAGAGGTAAGACCCAGTTGCTAGGTGTAAAGTAACAAAGAAATTTGAAAAGACTGCTTAAAAAAAAGCAGTCTTACATAGATATGCTGATGTGCCTAATTAAAGAAGCTGGATCATGATCATCAAGATAATGGAAGTACTAATAACGTAATATCTTAGCTTAATCTAAATTAGACTGTTCTGGAAAAGAACTGCTAATTGGTATTGAGAAAGATTGATGAAGTGATGTAATTTTTGCTTATAGTACTAGACTTAGTACACAGAAACAAATTCACTCCAGTGGTAGACAAAACAGTTCTAGTGAACTGCATATAAGCACAAAGCAAAAAAGGTTGCCTTTTAACTAAGTGCTAAACATCAGCAATGTGCTGTTATCTGCAGCCTCAATTAGAGAAAACTTTGTGTTCTGTCAACAGTAACGAAACACTATAAGTGTTGGCACTAGCCTGGAGGCTCATGTTCAGCTTGCCTGGGCTGCAGTAACACATGGAGTTTCCTGCTATCGCAGCTCCTCAGGCAGCCTGAGCCAGAGGGTCAGTCCCCAGTGATTACAGGTTCTGCCAGATTTCCTTCTCTGAGAAACTCTTTATGAAGGCTTTACAGTCCTTCAAAAACAGTAAAAACTTCAGTTTCTCTTATTAAACACTAATTTGGCAATTTGTTGTATTATTGCATTATATTTTATATTTGTGAAGTGATAGAATCTTTCTGTTTAACAGCTTCTTTGCAGAATTCAGCATCACCTTAAGGAAAGTTTATATATTTTAATTTCTGTATCACTGGCTTTTATCAGTGTCTGCAGATTCTGTATCACAAGTTTTACAGAGTTTTAAGCAGTTAAAAGTGGCAATTAATTTCATGCCTTTTAGTAATTTGTAGACTCCAAAAATTTTAATTGCCATTCTACTTACTACAACTCCAGCTGCCAATTTTGATTCAATGAGTATGCACCTGCTTCAGGTCACCATCATACCTACAGATGGGTACCACTAAAATTTTGTTTGTGCTAAGTGAGAACAAGGTGCACAAGACAGGTGATCTTCTGATGTAGCTTTCAGAGCAAGATCTTTGCTGATGACAGAGCAGATGGTTAACTTTGTTGAAACGGAGGTTTAAAATAACTAGATAGAACTTTGGCAGATGTTTGCCACATTCATGCATAAATAAATGCAATTCTCATCCTTTATCTCAGTTTGAATCTAGGTGTAAAGGATGTTCAGTATGTCCTGCATAGTGTGGTCTGAAACCTGAACCATGATAACTCCTCATTTTGTAGTATCACTACATTGAAAGATTGATGTCTTTTGTTTTTATCCATCAGAAGACATAAAGATTGTTAAAATCTCAATTTATTTTCTTGTATGTGCTTTATGGTCTACTATAAAGTTTCTTACTAATCAAAATGGTATTTTCAGGATTGGCTGCTCATCTTAGGTGTAAAACTGGGAACTATATAGCACAGGACCTCTAGCAAGGCTCTCTGCTCAATCACAAAACATGAATGCCATAAGTATTATAACTGAACTCTGAAACTTATGCATAAATACAGATCCTGTTCTTTGTGTTTAGCTTACTTCCATTAGAAGGTTACTCATTTTGGGACTTTCCAGTTTAAAGACGCTACATCCATAAACTCATCTTTTTAGATTTATCACCTGAAAGTAAAACCAGAATACTTCAACTTGGACCAGCTTGACCAAAAATCAACACTGTGAGAGTAAAGTGACTATCAGTATGATGTGGGATTTGTAGTACAGCCTGAGAAGGAATCCTCAATTGTCAGGAATCCTTGGTTTACCAGGAAAAGCTCTTTCCTGATAAAGTTCCCTCTCTGACAATGTGGTGTCCCTAGAATTTACCTGCAAGAACAGGAGATCCTTGTTCATATGCTCAGCCTGAAAGAGTGTCCTGAAAGAAAAACAGCAAGCTTATAACACCATACAGTGGTTTACATAGGTGGGATTTTTCAGAGGTACTTGCTCAATAGTTGGCAGATTTCTCCAGGAACTCAAATCCATAAAATTGAACACTACCAATTTTATACAAGGTAGAACCATTTCAAGATGAGTGGAAAAGTGATAGGTGGCACTCACTTGGGGTCACCAGATTTAACAGCAAGAATATAAGTAGTTCTGATGCAAGACTTGCTATTTTCTATAAATGTTTGAGCAGACAACAAGCAGCTTGACATTTTTCATGGAAAAAGAGAGGAAAACAAAAAAAAAGCCTGCCTGTCTCTTAAGCTCCAGCAGAAATCACAGCCTGTTTCGTTCAGTTGGACCATGTAACATCAGGCTCTCAGCAACTCATCTGACAAGACAGAGCTCTTAATTTATCTGACAAGTGATTGGTGCAGTAAAAAGGTTTGAGCGTTTCCTGTCATCAAAGGTGACAAAGGCTTATTTTCAGCCTTCTAGATCCGGAGACTAATTGCAGTCAGTCTTTGAAGTACTGAGTGGTCCTATTCATTGCATAATAGGCTGCATGTCTTGAACTCTGACAGGGCGTCCTCTGTGACCAGTTACAGTGGTACATTACTATTGATTAACATTGTCCGCAAGTGAGACAGAGCATGATTCCTTAATACTACACTGTGCAAACACAGAAAACAATGATTTTTTTTTTTAAGAAATAAAACAATGATTTGGACTTCCACCACTGTGAATTCAGATTTCTTTTTTTTTTTCCCTTTTTTTTTTTTTTCCTGAGCCCTTATCATTCTTGTTTTAAGATAGTACAGGTCTCTTTTAGACTGTGGATGATCTTATGGACTATCAATGGTCCAGCGGCCACAGATGAGGAATCCAGATACTTGCTGAAGGATACTGGAACAAACTCCATTTCAAAATTGGGCAGTAATTAATAAGGCAGCTCTTACAATCTGGTGTCACACAATGAATGACCCTTCTAATGAAAACCTTAACTCTCTACTCCCTTTCTTTCAGTGGAAGGAGGTAAAATTATTTTGTTGAAAGACTGAAGAAATAGTCTATTACATTCAGATGTAGGCTCTAGTATTTTTCTGTGAATGTTTTGCAACTGGGACAATACCAGTTCTGTTGTATGTGCCAAGGCATTTCAGGAACTCTTGCCAACACAATAAAGAAAAAAAGTGTTGCAGAACAAAACAGAGAAAGTATCATACCAAACCAAAATGCTTAAGCAGCAGCAGCTCAAAGAAGATAGGTGGCAAGATTCACGAGTAATAAGAGTAAGAACTTGTTGGTCTCACAGCCTGCCAAAGAGGTTCATCAAAGGCAAATATGAACTCATTGAGAAATGTGTGCAAACACACACATGCATGCTTATTCAGTGCTAAAAGGAATGATGGAAAATTATAAAGAAGTTCTACTCCAGGGACATACATGATATAAAAGTAGAAAATCGTAGTCTTGGCTGAACACTATGTAGTGGCAAAATGACTTCTAGACGCAAATGTGCCTCCAGAATCATGAGGGAAAGCAGATAAGCACTTGCTGTTTTAGTCCCTGTCTCAGACAGGACTCTGCTAGGGAGTTGCCAGTTGCAGGGTGCAGAAGTGCAGAACTGATTTGCCATGGCACAGTAAAAATTTGTTGTTAGTCTACCAATTGCCATGACAAACTCAACATATTTATTTCTGTTTACAGTGACAGATGCAAGTAACTACACAAGTTGCTAGTTCAGAGCCTCATTCAAGATAAGTTATTCAGCAGCGTGAACACGGTGCCCAGTACTGGTCTGTGAAGATGAATGTTACTATATCTAGCTGCAGGGTGTATCTTTTTCCTTGATGCATGCTATAGCATATAACTCCCATTAACTTTAAAGGCTATAGACTCTAGGAACATCAAAGTAGAACATAACCTGAGGGAAAAAAGTCTCCCCTTGGATGCTGATGCACAGCTGCTGTTGACATTAATATAAGTACAGTTCTTAGCCCTAAGTATGCCATTTCTCCTGGACCTGGAACTGAGCTCAAATCTCATGGAAACATCTTCCAGAATTTCCAGAAAATAGCAACTCCTAAGAATATGTTTTAAGTCAAACTTTAAAACTAGAATCTTAGATACTGAGATACTTACTATATTACACACAACTCATTTCAAAATATTTGTGTAGGTCCCCTGTCTCATACCTTGAATTGCATAGTCTCCCTCTTGCAGCTAGAATCCTTTTCGAGAAGTTGAGATAAGGAAGAAGATGCATCTATCTTTTTTTACTTGCTGTTTGCCTAAACATTCAGGCATTGCAGACATACAGCACAGGCATGATTTTTAGCCTAGATTATTCGGCATAATTGTCATCAGTAGCCATTAATATCTACTCTTCATGAGAGCAAAAACTTCATGACGATCTCAATGTAACTTCTCTGTCATAATTCAAATTTTCTTGAGACAGAAATAACAGTTCCACACAAGAATTAGAAATTGGTTTTTCTCCTATATTTCTAGCAGTCAGGTTAGACATTCAAACATAATTACAAGTTTGCATGTTCTAAGGGGAATTATGCCTTTACAAGTGATTAGGCAAGAACTGTCTTAGCTCCCTTCCAACTCAAACTCTCAACTTGTTTGCAGTGAAATAGGGATAAAAGATATGTATGCAGCAGGCTGAGAACATCAAGCCCTTAGTACCAAGTGTATGGAAAACTCCATGGCTTTGGCATTTAAAACCAACCTTCCATGATTTATCATAACAGGCTGTTATCTGCTACAGATTACGATGCAAAAGAATCCACTAAAACAGTTGAGATGTGGAAGGTCAGAAAAGAAAATAATTTAGCATTTTCCAGTGCAAATACGGAAACATGCTGTGGGCCAGACTGTATATATGTATGACTTCAAAAAACAGTAGGAAACACAAAATAAAACGATAATAGATACTATTGGTTACTTTGTTCACCCTGCACTGCAACATTACCCAGCTCTCTTAAAAATCAGAATTTCTTTGTTGCAATTTCAGTAGCGTGACAGTATGGGAAGAAAGCATAAATAAAGAATAAAGTGACCTGTACAGTAATATGCTCCCTGGTTCAAACGTATTTTCAAGTATATATTTTAAGATGACATGCCATTAAAATAAAAAATTAATAAAGAGAAGTAACAAAAAGCAACATATTTCATTTCACATTAAATACATCCAGATGACTTGTCACTCTGCCGTACCTCAGCAGATGACAGAGGAAACAGGCTACAGGGCTGAAGGATAACAGCTGTGCCATAAGTCGCTTCAAATTTGAGCACTTGATCTGCTGTGCCAGGGCAGAAGCACCACATATCTTGTTCAATATTCTGTCTTTGAAAGTGACCAGCTTTTCTAGAAAGTCAAGAAAAGGATATAAGGGAAAATTACAGGATAGCTTCTTTAGATGTGAAGAACTGCTTAGTTATGTAAAAGAGTAGGTGATTTATGCCGCTAAGCACAAAGGTTTCTAGCCTTTACATTACTTTATCCTACCTGATGTATAATCCTAATCATTCCTTCACAGTATTTTCAGGTTAAAAAATCCTTACTAAAGCAACAAACTTCTTTGTTACTGCTTTTATTTGCTATTAAAGAGCAACAGTGCTGCCACAGAGGCAAGAAGCATGGGGTTTATTATTGTTTGTCTTGAGAGGCGGCAGAAGACACCTGACCTTGAAGAAAAAACAAGACAGAGTTGAGGGAGACCACAAGAAGCATCAAATTGGTTTTGCTTTTGAGCATCTTGCTTTTTCTGAAGGTCCCAACATGCTTGCTGAAAAATGGATGGGTGTGTGCTTGCATTTGTGTGTATTTCTTTATGTGCATACTCTTCAGGAGACATAGAACTCAAAGATACTAAAGGAGATAAAAGGTTTAAGCTTTGGCATTTATGAAAAAAACCCATATCCAAAGAAGGTTTCTGGAAAAGCACGTATCTGGGGGTGATTTCAGAATGTACCCATCGCCTAATGTTGCAGTGTCATTTTGGGAAAAGTTGTCTGTAACAAAGTACTTCTGGGAACCATGACACATCCCATAATCTGCTCTGACTATCCTATAAGCAAACAGGATGAACAAACTTAAAGAATGAACGATGCAGTGTGGGGAAAATAAAAATCAAGCTATCCAAAGCCTAAATTGAGGCTTCCATTGTGGTGGCGTTGGTAGAGGGGGACAGAGTTGCTAAAATACATCCCTATTTGCTGCTTCATAACAGCAATGAAAAATTAGAATAATGCTAGGGCCACAAGACTGGTCCTAGTCACACAAAGTAACACAGATATGGGCAGTACCGTATAGACGAAGGGTGTTACATGCATTCTCTGGTTTTCTTGCCTTCCTCTTCAGAAAACTGGGAAAGCAACAATAGGAGAGACAAATTTTCAAAACCCACAGAGGTGACCAAAACACGAAAAAAGGGGTTCAGCCAAAGCTCTAACATCAGCACACCTGATGAACGCAGAAGTTGTCTGATTTTTGTCATACCTATTAAAAAGTGAACAGTCAATTATAATTTCAACAGCTTTGCATGGTAAATGATTTAGTAAGCAAACGCACTAATTTTATAAAAGAAAATATGGTACTGTGAATCTCGTTTCTCAACACATTATTGAAATACTGACCAGAAAAGACAGATAAGTGAGCATATTTCCTTCAAATCTTTGAACATCCAGTACTTACATTGAACAGCCCTACAAAGATATGCCAGCTTCAAAAGTTTAATGTGCATTTGAAAAATGCATAGTCCAGAGAACACTTCAGATAGAAATCTCTAAGGGCTACTTTTGCATTTGCAAGTATTTGGCTGAATTTCTAAATGAGGAGAACAGAAGCTTAGGTTTAGTGGAAAGGTTCTCAAGAGCATGAACACTTACAAGCTCAATCTTAATGACTGAGATGATATAAGTTTTATGGAAATAGAGAAATCAGCTGTTGTGGTTTTACCATCCAGCTTAATAAAGCCAAAATTTCATTACTTCATATTTACAGTAAGGGAAATAGCTTTAAATATACTTAGCGTGCTTAAAACATCAAAGAGATTTAGCATTAGAGTCCTCTTACTCTTCTTTCTGTAAAAAAAAATGTTATCTCCTTTCAGGAGAAAGTTTTAGTTCTAGAAATTCGCATTAATCATAATATTAATTTCTTGTTTCTCTATGTCAGATGAGCTCTCTAAGCTTTTTCTAGCTTTTGTTAAACATGAACATCAGACTTACAGAATGTTTATTGGTAATATTTGCTTTAACAGAAGAAGGTGATGAAAAAGGCAATTCATATGAATGAGAGCAGGTTATTCGCTGTTTTAATTTTTTTCCTAAGACTTGGACCTATTGGTTTTTTAGTAAGTGGAGAGGATATGGGGTGGCAGTATTGCATTGTCTCCTACAGAAAAGAGGCTACTGATGATAGTTCATTCATGGAGTGGCAGTGTAATATCCCTTCATTTGTCTGTATTTTCATGCATAGAAAGCATGAGAACATGCTGCTTACATCATCAAAACAAACTCTCATAGAAATTTTATAACCCAGCAAAGCACAGATGATTGAAAGCATATGTTAGATCACTATTATAGTTTAATTTGCTTAGGAAGACTTTCTCAGCTCAGGTCCCAGTAAGTTTCTCTTAGAATTTCAAATGAGCATGCAAAACAAATTATGTAGCATATCTACATATAAAAGCCCTTTCAATCCCATATAAGTACTTGCCCAACTAAAACTGAGATTGAAACTGCTTCAGAATAATAAAAGCATCCGTTACTGATACCTGCTCCTTCTATTTTTTCTGTACTATCCTTTTGTTTCAATGGGCAAGGCTAAAGTACAAATCATTGATGTCATTTTACATTAACACTCCCCCCCCCATTAGATAAGCATATAATCAAGGGCCATTTTTTTCAAAGATTCTGCAGCTTTTTAGTAAAAACCTTAATTTCTGCAAATAAGTTTTTGCCTTTATGTGCTGTTTCATAGGTAAAAAAAGTTAATTTCAAAAGCAAGTGTTTGCTTTACCACTTAGAATTGTTCTTGCACCTTAGTTCTTATGGATTTGCATGTATAATTTGTGGACTGAAATATAAAAACATAAGCCAATGATATTTTCCCAGCAAGTAATATACAATGTGTGATGGTATGAGGGGGAAAATTTTTGAGCTGATTCATAGGCCAAACAGGATTCAGGCAAACCTCGAATACCCAAGTATCAGTTTGGGGCCAGAACTGATCCCTCAAAACTGCTTTGCATCTAGATTTATCCAGCAAGTTGCGAACCATTGCTGAACCTAGATGGTGACTTGAATTTTTCAACTGTGTAGATCTTCAGGGCTCTCATGTTTGACTTCCCCTTTGGCTCCACACACTAACAACTGTAGCACGGGTTAACTTTTCTTCTAACCAGGTCTTAATAGGTCACATTAAAATGGTTTTGAGACACTGACAAGGCCTGCAAATAAGATGTGAATCAAGCAAAGTCACAATCCCTTTTCAATTCTCAATTGATAGCTTTCCCACACCCTAGGCTTACTGAAAGGAGGTGGGAAGAAGATACACAGCCATAAGCTAAGGATGTAAAGTTGAGAAGGAGGATGTCAGAGTAGCTTGAGAAGAGCTGCTGTCGTATAAATGTTCTATCTTTCCTGTTAGTCTAACCTCAATTCTTACAAAAACTATGGGGAAGATTATAATGAATATATAACATTGCCCAAAACTTGGGCAAAGATGCTCTTTGTGGGACCTGGAAGTATTTCCTAAGGTTTGTGCAGAAGTCTGGAATATTGTTCTGCTCTAGCAAAACGGTTTTAGTGGTTTAAGTTACAGGCAGTTCTCAGATCATCTTATATTTAACAGTAAAGCAAACAGCAAGCTGAAAAATAAAGAAACTCCCCCTCTTACCCCCCTGCCAACCCCCAGTAGCCAGACACACAGAACAAATGCCATCCCGTACACAGTCAGCAATTAGCATGTTCCCTTGATAACCAATTTGCTGTAGGGTTTTATTAATTTCTTTTTTCTAAGAGGCAGTACACAGGTCTCTCTGGGAAGGATACTCTGATGATAAATAGAATAATATTCTGACTAACTCTCATACATATGCTATGAGAAGACTGAACATTTCCCATTATTGAAAGTACTGCAAAATCTGGCAACATACAAAAAGCCATGTTGCAAAAAAGTATGGAAGGATAAAGACCACAAGAGCCAAATGCCCAGAATTTCCCATCAGGGCATATCCGTAGACAGACTTAAAAGCTTCTGCCTTCAACTGACTAAATGCAAAGTGTTAATGTGACCCCCTGGTGGGACTAAGAAGATGATACATATGCAAGCCTTTCCTTCTCATTCACCTCAATTGGCCATTACCAGTTACTCCTGTGTTGTCCTGAATCAGACTCCTTTCCTTAACTGGAAGTTTATAAAAACCATCAGCAAAAATGCTCCCTAGATTTTCGTAGACAGTGTATGTTTATCAAAAAATCCTTTATTCTTATTATTTCATTGTGAAGTAGCCTAGAAATCTGTTATACAGTTTAACACCATACTGCCTACAAATGCCCACTGCACAAAATGCAGTTCCTGTACTGACATAGTCATATTTTGTTACCTACTCTTTCTTTATGAGTACAGGACATAAAATATTTCTGGATATCCCTCATTTGTTTACAGAGCTGAAGGCTGAGCATTTGTTTTCACACAACATTAAGTGCTGAACATAGCCTGCAAATAGCTTAAGCCTTATGCTGATGTATGGTATAATTCAGTAAGATTAGAGCAAGGTGGCTAATGATTGTTCACAAGTGTTTGCGAATGACTTTTCTTTAGCTGGAATTTGTAGTCCTTCTGCCCTTGTTTCTGGCTGACAGCTGGCTGATGCACTTCTGTGGAACTTTTGCCAGAAGTCCATTTGAGTTCTCTAATCTGAAATTTGTGGATGATCACCTAATGAGTGAGAGGTGGGAAGCAAACCCAAAGCACTGTTCTACAGCTCACAGCTAAACAAAACAACATGAACTGGAGATCACACCAGAGAGGAAACAATAAAAAAACCCCATAAATTGGGGAATACATTTGGATATTCAATCAATCTGAGAAAATTACCTATGTCCTTAAGAATATTTCTTGAGCACAAATAGGCTATATGAATCAAAGAAATCATAGAGCACTGATTAACTGCTCATTACTAGGAAACATAAAGGAAATTCTTCTTCCAGCTTTTCATAAATAACTTGTGTAAATGTATTTTTCTGAGCGTCTGCCTTCTGTGCACTATCCAACTATAATCAGATCAACATACAAAAATACATAAAGATGTTCTCGTGCTTAAATCACTCTCCTAGTAAAATGAGATTAATTTTAAACAGAAGATAGAGAAAACAAAGTCAAATGCAAATGTATCTGGAGGTATTGATAATTTTTATCTTACTGTCTAATTGTCCCTATAGATGAATGCCCGCAGAGCTCTCTGGCCTTTTTGACTCTGATTTCTAACAGATAGAAGTAATTAAAATTAATTAAGTAGACCTCTTGACAAACACAGGTAAAGCACTCTGAAGATACATTTTTTTTAAAGATGGCAGTATATGGTGTTATCAAGAAATTAAAAAAAATAATTGAAAGATCCACCAGTTTTAATCAGTCCCTGAAATTTTGACTGCATGTCACAACTTCAGAACAGCATGTATCATCATCAATACTGTGATGATCACCTCTACTTAGCAACTAGGTCACAAGCTTATTTGCCATTCCAGGAAAGAATTCCCATGTGTCGTGGTTTAAGCTTAGTCGTAAATTAGAAAAGCATGTAGCCTGCTCGTTTTCCCCCCACAACCTGTCCTTC
>WYDI02000314.1:0-20476 GCA_009867235.2 Psittacus erithacus
GTTGGGGCTGTTCAGCCTGGAGAAGAGAAGGTTGTGTGGAGACCTCATAGCAGCCTTCCAGTATCTGAAGGGGGCCTGTAAGGATGCTGGGGGTGGACTCTTCATTAGGGACTGTAGTGACAGGACAAGGGGTGACGGGTTCAAACTTAAACAGGGGAATTTTAGATTGGATATAAGGAAGAGGTTCTTTACTGTTAGGGTAGTGAGGCACTGGAATGGGTTTCCCAGGGAAGTTGTGAATGCTCCATCCCTGGTGGTGTTCAAGGCCAGGTTGAGCAGAGCCTTGGGTGACATGGTTTATTGTGAAGTGTCCCTGCCCATGGCAGGGGGTTTGGAACTTGATGATCCTTTCCAACCCTAACTATTCTATGATTCCATGATTCTAAGTATAGGCTCTTATGGGTGCTATTTTGAGGAGGCTTTGAGTAGTGTCCTTGGCTTAGTTATGGCTCGTACCTGGTCAGTGGCTGCTGCGATGGCTGGCCACAATTTACGAGCATTCTGATACATGTACTTGATGCTTTTCTGTTAGCAAGTCTGTGAGTCCATGATAGAAATACAGAAGAAAGTGGCAACTGTAATGGGATTCTGATCTTCATGTCTGGAGCATTTCACAGGCTGACTGCAAAAACTCCCTCACCATTGTTGTTTTTCAGGTGTTGTCAGCTGCCTCAGCAGCAGGAGTATCTGTAGCCTTTGGTGCCCCAATTGGTGGAGTCCTTTTCAGTCTGGAGGAGGTATGTCAAAAGGTGGCACTGAAGGATAGATACTTTAAAAAATCTCTTCTAGCATGAATAATCTTGGACTCCTTTAAGGTGCAGAGTCTTTCTTAGGAAGGAAATTATTTTTGGACCCTCTTTTCAAAGTCATGAGTCTTGTTACCAACAAAATCCTAAAGATAGTTTCTTTTCTTTGGATGAATGTCAGCTTTGCTTTGTTCTCAATTATATTTTTTTCTGGAGAAGAGCTGAGTCAGTTAATAATTACAATTTACATACAGATAAGAGATCCAGCAGTTTTTCACTGTAGGAGTGTATTAAAAGAAAAATCAGGCTTTTCTTTCTTTCCTTTTTTTCCTCTTTGAAAGAGGCTTTTGAAACCTGCTTGACAGTTGTGGGAAGCAAGTTTTTAAACGTTTTTAAACTTCTCTCAAAGTTTCAGGCACTAACGATAATTGAAGATGTTAATTATTAAAAAGCAAATATGCCATAAAACTGACTGCGGAGGCAACCAAACTCTCTTCTCCAAGAAATGTTTTGTGTTAAATTAGTTTTCATTAGTTGTTTTCAAAGTACACAAGAATGTTACTTTGATCATCAGCATTTTTAAAGAAAACTAAAAATCTGTACATTGGAAAAAGGAAGCAAAATATCCTGTTATGTAGATTTTGCTGTATCACATGGGGTTTTTGAGGAATTCAGTTGGTGCAAAAAAAAACTTCCAGAAGAAAATTCTCTTGAAATTCAAATCAGGCAATGGGGGGCTTAAGTGTGAAATTACAAGTTCTATTTTAAGGATTATATTTTTTTCTGTTTTAGTCGTACTCCATAAAAATAACATCTGCCAGAAACCTTTCACTGTAGGTTGAATGGAGATGAAACAGTGTTAACAGGAAATTTGAGAGGGCAGCTAGTACAGAGTCTGGTTTTCATGAATGCTCAGAAGAGATACTTACGAACAGAGAAGCTTTCAAGCATAAATTACTACACATTCTTTCCTAACAGTCTTAACAGGTTTTATTACTGCTTTAGTATTGATGTAAGTATGAATTGTTGTCAAGCTTTTAAAATATATAGTATGTGCTGAAGTGCCAGTGCTCCAAGGGGTAGAAATAATACTTATAATGTAAGAGCACTGGGTTTTTAGCATTTACCATGTCAGCAACAGTACTGTAACACATGCATAAAATGATCTTTCCAGTATTTTTAATTGAATCACTAATAATTTTCATGTATTGCCTTTTACAGGTCAGTTACTATTTCCCACTGAAAACTTTATGGAGATCATTTTTTGCTGCTTTAGTAGCTGCATTTGTTTTAAGGTCCATCAATCCTTTTGGTAATAGCCGCCTAGTTCTTTTTTATGTGGAATATCATACTCCTTGGTACCTTTTTGAACTGCTTCCTTTTATTCTTCTGGGAGTATTTGGTGGGCTCTGGGGAGCATTTTTCATCCGAGCAAATATTGCATGGTGCCGTCGGCGCAAATCTACAAAATTTGGGAAGTATCCCGTCCTGGAGGTTATTATTGTTGCAGCAATAACAGCTGTCATTGCATTTCCTAATCCATATACAAGGCTAAACACCAGTGAGCTTATTAAAGAGCTCTTCACAGACTGTGGGCCATTAGAATCCTCCTCCCTGTGTGACTACAGAAATGATATGAATGCGAGCAAAATAGTAGATGATATTCCTGACCGTCCAGCAGGCACTGGAGTCTATTCAGCTATATGGCAGTTGTGTTTAGCACTCATATTTAAAATAATCATGACAGTCTTCACCTTTGGTATCAAGGTAAGTGTGAATGCAGTGGCTGTATCATCTGCTGTGATTACTTAATTATTGTCTTTCTCATTTTCCATCCTCAAAGCTAGTAGTTTTGTTTATAGAAATCTTTGTATGTATTTCTTTTTCAAAAGGTCTTTTTATTGTTGACTAATAAGTAATGTAGAAAACAGTATTAAGTTTCATTAAATTCAAACTAGGCTTTTTCTCAGCTGAACAGAAACATGCTATGTTTAATAGGGAATGGTAACGGGGTGCATGAATGGCTGTTTGTATGGGCCCAATTCAGCAATAAGGATTATTACAAAATGTCTGAGAGCTGAGTTCAGACATAGCCACTCAGGTTTCCTAGTTTTGTTGCATGGAAGGAGAAAAGACCGTACCTCTTGATCAGCTTATAGTTTGGGTTTTTTTAATCTTCTCTCCTCATTTATCATATGGATGTCCTTACTGCAGACTGTCCAAGGGAGCCAGTGGTAGTTTCTTTACTGAACTTCCGAGCATTGTGTGTGATGACTAGAAAGCAGACTTTGGTCCTGAGACTGTAATGGGAATTTCTTCTCCATTGCAAAGCAGCATTTTTTTTTCCTGTTCATTTCATAAATCCATTTTAGAGCTCTCTTCAGCTTCTCTCCAAGCTGTGACAGTTTTCTGAATGACATATAACTGTCGTGCCTTCATTTTCTGTCTTGTCAGGCTGTCTTCATAGCTTTTGCAACTACATCATTATAAATCATGTCTTAACATAAATGTATTATAGAATGTTCATTAAGTAGTATTTCTGTTTAAACTGGCTTTATTTGACTTTTCAGTCTACATTGCTGTTCCATGTAACTGCATGCATAAGAAGACACTTGTTTACTGTGAGAGTGGTTGAACACTGGAATAGGCTGTCCAAAGAACTTGGGGAGTCTCCATCCTTGGAGATACACAAAACCTGACTAGCTGCAGTCCTGAGCAACCTGCAGTAGTTGACCCAGCTTGAGCAGAGATAGACAGTTTGGAGTGGTCAGGCCCAGCCACAGCCATTCTGTCATTCTGTAACTGATAGAACAATATCATTGTTGTGTTTCTTACGTGTTGATGTTTTAGAAGATGTTGCAGTCTGTTATTTGAAGTTATTTTCCACATTAGCTGATGGGTGAGGGAAATATGCTGCGTCTTTTAAATAATAGTCTTCCACAGGCCAGAAATTGACCAGAGGTATCAACAGTTGCAAGTTTTACAAACCTTGCAAGATCAATTTAGGTGGTTCTAATCTGACAGTTTGAGCGTATCTCTTGGGAAAACACCAAGCTGTAAAATGATGCATCAGACATGTTCCCTTAAGCATGACAGCAGTACTTCTGGTTTTGTTACAGGTTCCATCTGGGTTGTTCATACCTAGCATGGCAATTGGAGCAATAGCAGGAAGGATTGTAGGAATTGCAGTGGAGCAGCTGGCTTACTACCACCATGACTGGTTCATTTTCAAGGAGTGGTGTGAAGTTGGAGCTGACTGTATTACACCTGGTCTTTATGCCATGGTTGGTGCTGCTGCATGCTTAGGTAAATAAAATGTAACAAATAAGTGTCTGATTTCTTGTATGTTGCCAAAATAATGGTTAAAAAATGAAAGGAGATATAAACATGTGCAGGTTTGGAACACAGTTTTACATGGACTCCTGTCTTTTCAGAATAATACATTCACATCTCTACACGAGCCTGTCAGATCCTTGTGATCTGAGCAATAACATGAAATTTAAATTGATAACAGAAGCATTTAAACAGCAGTGTTTGCCTTCTGTCTTTGGTATCAAGAGGTGTCATTACCACACCAGTTTGAAAAGCCAGTTTCGTGAAATGTATGAAGTAGAGGATTTGCAACGTCAGGTACTGTTGAAATTATTACAAGGAGGTGCATGATCAGCTGCTGCACCTACACGATGTGCAAAAAAGGTTCTTGGAATTGAAAATCCAAACAAAACTTTCAGAGGTTTCTGATGATTTGGGGAGGTCCAGCTTGAGGGTTTTTTTAAGAAGTCTGATTTACAAACTGTTGAAAATCAGCTTCATGGAAAGAGGCTTAAGTTGGGCACCTAAACTAAGACGGGTTTTTTGAAGTCCTTCTCTTGTCCTTGCTTATAACTTCATTGCTTTAGAAATTAAGCTTGAAATCTATTAGTACAGATTCTACAAAAGGAAGACCTTTTCTTTAAGGTAAAATGCATTTGAGTGATGAAGTAAACTAATGGTACAAATGCAGTTTTTTGAGAAGTTGGTTTTTTAATAGTTCAACTTGAATCACTTTTGAATGCATGGAAAGAAAGATCATATTCTTTCCCTACATGAAGATATGGCATGAGAAACCTTGGCAGAAAAAACCGTCTTGAGTACTAACAAAAGTGAAATACAATCCTTCCTTCTGTCATTGTCAAAGATGTTTCTTTTCATCAGCTCAGAATTCTCTTTGGCTTTTATGATTCAACAACAGCATCAAGTTCCTAATCCTTTGGACAACATAGCTGTTGAATTGCTACCTGTGACTTCCCTGCATTCGTTCCATTCTTTTGCCATATTCTTACCTTACTGGATTTCCTTGCATTTCCCAGTATTTTTAACCTAGGTGTGATGTGGAGAAATACAGTTCTATTCTTAATTTACACGAAATAATTGCACATATGTTTCAAATCCTTTAATTCTCTTACTTTCTAGGGATTTTCTCTAAAGCTCTTTTTTTTTTTTTTTACTTCTAACAGCTTTTTGTTCACTTTTCCTCTCTGCTTTTGTTTATATTATACAGAATGATGCTTGTCAGATGATCTTTAATGGCAAAGTTACATTTGTAGTTTTAAATGGGAAGACAGGAAATTCTGAATTCATCATTATCTGATACCAGAACGTTACTGGCTACCATTACCATTTTTTTGTTGCAGGTGGTGTGACAAGGATGACTGTGTCCCTGGTAGTTATTGTCTTTGAGCTAACAGGAGGGCTGGAATATATTGTGCCCTTAATGGCTGCAGTCATGACCAGTAAGTGGGTAGGAGATGCCTTTGGTAGGGAAGGCATATATGAGGCGCACATCCGACTGAATGGATATCCTTTCTTGGATGCAAAGGAAGAATTTACTCACACAACACTGGCTGCTGACGTTATGCGACCTCGGAGAAGTGACCCACCTTTAGCAGTTCTGACGCAGGATAATATGACAGTGGAAGACATAGAAAACTTGATCAACGAAACCAGCTATAATGGTTTTCCTGTTATTATGTCAAAAGAATCACAGAGACTAGTGGGCTTTGCTCTAAGAAGAGATTTAACTATTGCAATAGGTAATTATCCAGCAGTCTTGCATGATTATATATACCAATTTAAATGATTTTATAGCTTAAAACAGAATTTACTTTGTATGTTACTAGACTTACTTCAAGTTCAGATACCCTGCACAATCTGGCTGTTCTTTTATTGAGGTATATGACTATCTTCAATAGCAAGCTTTGAAGTGGAGAAAATATTAATCTCTTTGTCATAAAATCACACCATATTGAAGTAGGCCAAAACATCATCTAGTCCAGTATTTTTGTTTGTTTTGAGGCTTTTCACAGAATGAATCATAGACTGGTTTGGGTTGGAAGGGGCCTTAAACATCATACAGTTCCAAACCCCCTGCCATGGGCAGGAAGACCTTCCACAGACTAGGTTGCTCAAATCCCCATCCTGCCTGGCCTGCTAGTATCTCTTTTCCTCGGGTGACACTGCATTAACACTGTTCTTTATTATTGGGTAATTCTCATTTTCAAATAGCAGGATTCTGTGAGAATTACTGTCCAAGTCATTTTTAAATTTAAATGTATGTTGTACTTCTCTGTGACAACTTCTCTGTTACAGCTGAAACTGTACTAGGAAGAGATAAGCGGAATATTTATTACTTTAGGTTTCTGCTTTTCAGTTTGTTTGTGTAATGGGAAGTTTGCACATGAGCAAACAAGCCCTGTTTGAGCCCTCTCTGGGTGAGCATTAGAACTTGCGCGACACTTGTGACAGTGCTTTGTGCACCAGTAAGAAAAATCCTGTGGATTTTGAGGATGCTATCCATAACCAAAGTAAAAAATCACTGTTATGTAAGGAAACACTACAACTCTTTAACTTTTGGTGCATGAAATCAGTGATGGAAATTGCATCTTAAACTGCTTTTTTTTCCTCTATTTTTTTTATTTAATTCATAAAATTGTAATTGACAATTATCTCTTTAACAGACGCTTGAGAAACAAAAGTCTCCTGAAACTTCAAAACCACAAAAGTTTTGTGAACATAACACTCTTTACTTCAGTAAAATTTTTGCCTATGGTCTTAATACTGTGTATACCATAGTATTACACTGTGTAGGATGCACAGAAGCATCCAAAACTGAGAAATGATTTTAAACATCATACTGCTTTAAGTTTGGCATTTACCTAAGAGTTAAAGGGATAATAGAACATTCTTCTAATAATATACTTTCACAGGTAGGACTCGTTTCAGCTGCTCATGCTGAGATCACATGGTGCAAGTTGCTTAGTCTTGGATTTTGTCTGGCTTAAGAGAGGCCTTGTGTGAAATAGTTCTGGGTATGGGGGGAAGCTGTTGTCACCCAGGTGATGAAGGTGTGAAAAGGCAGAGGCAGTTAAGAAGAATCTAAATAAATTCATTATAAACAAGAAGACAACATTTTCAGAGTGGTCAGAAATGAGTTGTTTGATTTCAAATCCACAGTAATTCCAGCCGTTGGGATTGTGATAGGGGAACTGTAGGCTCAGATTGGCTTTCCCCTTGACAGTTTCTTTAGCAGCTGTGTGCTTCCTGCACGTTATTAAGTCCTTCCACCTCTTTATAGTAAATAAAAGTTATTTATTGGAGTGAGGAAGGTAGTAGCTGAAGAATGGCTAAAGCTGTATGGTAGATGGCTTTTGTGATTTCTGCAGAAACACCCTTTAGGGATATAGCAGTGGCTATAGAAACACATTGAAACAGCATATATCAGAGTCTCAGCATCTACAGAATAAGATCAGGGTCAGGTTGTGTTGATTGATCTGTCTGTTTGCACTAACTTATCTTACTCCAAGAATATAAATTCTTCCTTCTCTGCTGTTTCCCCCCTCCCTCTTTTTCTTAAAGAAAGTGCTAGAAAGAAGCAGGAAGGGATTGTTGGCAGCTCCAGGGTCTGTTTTGCCCAGCATACCCCATCGCTTCCAGCAGAAAGCCCTCGGCCTTTGAAGCTTAGAAGCATACTAGATATGAGCCCTTTCACCGTGACAGACCACACCCCAATGGAAATAGTGGTGGATATTTTCCGGAAGCTGGGTCTGAGGCAGTGCCTTGTTACACACAACGGGTGAGTTAAGTGGCAGCAATGCTATTCATGGTGTTAGATACAGTGATTTTCACTTCCAGGATCAGAGTATATTTGAACCAGGATATATTCCAGGATGACAGTATTTGAACCCGTAAGTTTGGTACTACAACTGAGGACCCTAACTGTTTGCTAAAAAGGTGCTGTGCTGTGACACAACTCTTAAATTCTTACTTCTCCCTCATATTCCACCTAAGCAGGCAGGTGATCTCAGTTGTTTTAAGATGTTCTGTTAAAAACTCTCTCTCATTCAGCAAGTTTTGTGTGTGCAACTTGCTGTTGCACACACATGTGGAGGAGACACAACCCTTCCACATGTGTGTGCTCCACACAAGACAATTTAGTTGTGTGGTACACAGTCCAAGGCCTGCATTTCCTCATTTTTATCTTATGTTCTGTGCAATGTGTCTGCTCTTGAACATCTACATATACCTGGGTTTGTAAAAAAATAGTGGGAGAAAATGATTCAGTCTTTGTCTCCTTTTCTGGAGTTCAGTGATGGTGATTACCGCCAAACTCTTGGTTTCAGAATACTAACAGCTAAGTAACTGCTGCTAGTTCTGGAACTTCAGTCTGCAGCTTTTGTTTCTACACTTCAAAGCATCTCAAGAAAACTGTTCTATGATTCTATGATCCTATTCTAATTTTAAGATTTAGAATGTTTGTCGTGAGACTATAGGGAGTTGTCATGTGATTACCTACTAAATAAATCAACCCCAGGCATGGAAACATAAATGTTCATTATAAATGTCTCTTATCTAAACTACTACTTTTTTTTTTACATGATCTTTTTCTGTGTAGCTGTTCCTTTAACATTCTGCTTTCCTTGACACACATTGCACCTTCTACCACAGTGTCTTGTTTTCTCTTTAGCATGTCTTTGAAGGCACCTGGGGAGTGAAATGTAGTCTGCTAATCCACCTTATTTAGGATCAGTGTCTATGGGAAAAACTCAAGAAACCTGAAAGAGGGATGGGACTTCCTTTGCCTTGATGTGGGCAAAAGGATTGCTGCTATAAGTGGCAAATGCTCAACTGTCACATTGGTTTACAAGTTTATTTTCTCAGGTGTATTTTAAAACAAATTTATTTTAAATGTTCTCCTGCTGCTTTTCTCTTCAGTGCATCCCTGTATTGAATGGCAAGTGCATGCTTTCAGAAGCATGATGACTTTAAAAACCCTTCTCACATGGGGAGAGGACATCATGATCTGACAGTCAGTGCAGGCATGCAGTTATTCTTGTTTTGAGGAGGGAAACTAAACTGATAGAACTTCAATGAAGAATATTTACTATGATGATTTTTTTTCTTAGTTTTTGTTGTGGTTAAGTGCTCAAACATTGACATTGATGTTAAAATCAACTCTATAAAAAGCCTACTTGTGCAAAGCTGTGTCAAACTGTACTTCAATTTTTTAACTGTTTTATGATCAGCAGCTAGTATGGATGGCTTTAATAATTTGCTGTTTTCAGACATTAATTTTTGTTGTCCTGCTTCAGTTTGCAACCTTGTGATGTTCCATGAGCCTCCTGTCCATTACAAGATCATATAAGTGAAGCACTAGTGGTAGCTGGCCACAGCATACAGCATGTGGGCATCAAGGACTAACCTATATTTTGGTAAATTCCCTGCAAATTGAACATCCCCGCATAAAGACACACATCAGTGTACTGGTTCCAATCCAGACTGGAATAGGAACTGTGCAGAAATTGGTCCTGGTGACAGAGAATTACATAAAGACTGAGTCTCATTCTTCCTATATTTGTACGAGATACACATTCCAGGGAGTTGATTATACTGTCAAGAATTAGAAATTTGTCTGTTTGTAGGCATACCAGGTAACACTGCTCTGTAAAGTAGCTTCAAACCTAAATTGCTATGACTTTACACAGTTACTACTGTCTTCATTTACTGTGGTTTGTTGAAGTTGTGAATAATTATCTGTATGTATGAGGAGAAGTAAATACTAAACCAAGGAAATAAAGAGATTTTGGTTTCAGGGCCTTTTAAAACCTGAAGAGATGTCAATGTGGGGAGAAGGGATGAAGTACTTGCCATGTACTTCATATGAGAAACATACTGGTCTGGGGTGGTTGAAGATGCAGTTGTGTTCAGCATTTTGGGAGGAGTCTGGGAAAGTGGTACTGACTTTCAGATCATTTTTCATTGAATCATCTCATTAGCTTTCCTGCAACTATTCTTTCTCTTTTATTTTGCTCTAATCCTTTTCATTATAGAACTTTTTTTATTTGATTTCACACACAGTTATTAGCATAACATGATCTGTTTCAGGATTGTCTTGGGGATCATCACAAAGAAGAACATATTAGAGCATCTCGAGCAACTAAAGCAGCACGTCGAACCCTTGGTGATTAGATATATCAGATCTCATAATTAGACACATTAGAAGTCAGGAAGCATGAAACTTGTGAACTGTTCAGGGCTTTTATGACATCGGCTGAACAATGAAGTCATCTTATGCTAAAACTTTCTACTAAGCCATAAAACAACATGTGCAAAATCCCTTGGTAGAAATGAAGCTGTTAATATGGATGTACTGTTAGTCACAACGTTAAAGGAAAGTAAACAATACACTTTCTGATACTTTTGTGCTTGAGGTAACATAGATCCATGCAGTTGATCTGCTGATTTCCCCAGGTGGAAAAGCACACAGCTAGGAATACTTCTTCTCTGACTAATAATGCAAATTAAGATTTTCATATATGCCAGTTTCTTTTTCTAACCTTGACAGCTTTAAATAGCTGTCAGATAGCAAAGTGTCTTGTCTTTTGAGAAGCAAAACCCAGCACGTTTTTAATGTATTGCAGCATTAGATCTTCCCTGTAATCCCCCTTGATCAATGTGATATTTTTAAAAGTACTCTTCTTAGTGAATTCTGTGATATTATGTAAAGTCCTGTGATTCTGCTGCTGTTCCCTGCAGCAATTCATGTACTCCTTTATAAAATGTTCACTGATACCCTAAGCCACCAAGTGGCAGCTACTATACTGACTGTTGACTTCAGAATCGATTGATTGAGATACTGTTTTAACCATGATGTTGTGAACTAACCTTAGCCAGATGGTAGACTTTGTCTTAATTTGGATGTGGGTTTCTAGTTACCGCTCTACTAAACATACCCACCAAGTTTAGCTGCTTATGTGCAAAACATGCTAATTATGTTCTCATTTTATGCTAATATTTCACAAGTATTTCATGCGTCCTTTAATATGGCAAACTGAAATGTACTAACCACAGTAACAAGGGCAGCAGCTCATTCATTCTGCTGTTTGTCTCTCCTGTGATATTATCCTTTTGGACATTCTCAGCCTTCTTGGTATTTCACAGAGTTACAATTCTAAAGCCATGAAGACCCTGTCATAAGAGCACAGTGTCGAAATTGGAAAATGAAAATTCTATTTTATTATTCTCTATTTATTTTCTAAAGCAGTGAACTCCAAACCCTGGTTAACGTGTTTGTGTTACAAAACCTCCATGGCCCATGTGGTGTGCTCCTATGAACACGTTCAGCCTGAGCCAGTGCATCAGACTGGCAGGATCATTACAAATTATAAATGGAGGGAAGGGGAGTCTGATTTGCTCTCAGGATTTTGGGCCATCAAGTGGTATGTTACTTCTGATGGCTAGGTTGGAACATGCCTCCCTTATGAAACGGGATCAATATCACTTCTTTTTCATGCCTCTTTTTTCTTTGTCCCTCTTTTGTTACTTTTTTGTTGGCATACGCTAATCAAAATTTCATTTTTGTAGACATAAAAAGTTAAATAAAAAATTGTCCCGGGCTCTGCTTGTATTCCTTGTATTTCATTAAAACAGACTACAGCTGTCAGAGACCATCTGATATGGTGTCTCAGCATTGCTGTCTTTTAACAAATGGGTGGTTCCTCAATATTTCAATTAATAAAATGTTCTTGTCTAAATAAGAAAATCAGGCTTTTTACTTTTTCTCTATTCCTGTCAACAAAAAGGACTTGGCTACAGATTTGTTCTGCGTTACTATTTTTTCTTGCTTGGATTAATGCAGATTTTCCATTTATCCTTTTCAGGCGCCTCCTTGGCATTATAACAAAAAAAGATATCCTCCGTCATATGGCCCAGACGGCAAACCAAGACCCCGCCTCAATAATGTTCAACTGAAACCCATAGCTGAGGAGAGAGAGGAAACGGAAGAGGAGGTTCATTTGTTGAATAGCACAACACTTTAGTCTGGGGGATGCTTCCAAGATCAGAGACGAGAGCTGGGTTTTTGTGTGACAGTGCTGCTGGAAATCAGGAGTTGGTCTGGGGGAATATGTGGTGAGGAGGAGAAAGGCTGATGGGAGTGTGGGAAGGGAAAGCTGCTGTTCTGCACTGGATGCGTCCCGAGACATCAGGTCTGCTATGATAGTGCAGTGGGTGAGCCATGCGAGGTGGCACAATTCTCCAGCCCCAGCCTGGTACTTCAGCATTGAGGAGATGAGTTCTTAATCCCTGTTTCTGGAGGGATCATTCCGATTTGAGCCATCTTACAGAGACTGAAAGGTCTTGCCCTTTTCACCACTGAAACTGTTGTGTTAACTCATGAAACGTATTATTACATGTCACCTTTCTGCATTCCAGAAGAGCTTTATTTCTCTCTCTCCTGAGCCGTAACAAAGCCTCTTTAAAATTGGTGTGCCCTTTCGAAGCAATTGTTTCTCATATTGAGATGTACTGTGAGTTACTGAGGTTTGATCACAAGAAGGGAGGTTTTTCTTGTGCCATTAATCGTGTAAGTTTGTACATCATGAAATGCTTGGGGCGGTACAGATGCACTGCGACAAAACCAGACTGAACAGGTAATACCTTGTGAGAACTGTGCAAGGTTCCTTTTGACCCATGTGCCGTTGGGTAGGAGAAAAACTAAAACCGGACAAAATGAGTGTTTCAAAGGAAGATACTGGTTTTGCTGCAGAAAATATCAATAATGTGATCTGGTCTTATGCAATTTTTGTATTATTGAAAACACTATGATATATACCAATGGTGTGCAGTATAAGGATAAATACTGCTATTCTACTAGTTAAGAGCTGGAACAATTCTGTATACGTGTACCTGGTAAAACTGCATGCTACAACACTGGAGATCTTTTCCCTCAGCCTGTAAAATTTGAGAAAGGTCATTTTTATTTTTCTCTTCTCCACAAAAGCTGTTCCACTGCTGACATGGTAGGAGGAAATGTAACTCATAACTTGCACTAAATGTATATTATTTTTCTTGAGGTTTTCCCATTCTTTATTTATATTTGTATGGATTAAAAATTATTAAATATGAATCAGTTAATATCTCACATAACTAATTACCTTTTTAATGTGATTTTATAGAATAATTCATAATCCTCTGCACAGAATGGAGGATTAGCAAATGTTTACAACTAGATGAAGGGTTGAAACAAAATGGTTTCTTTATGATCCAACATGCGCAAAATCATTTTCTGATACAACTCTCACTGCCATTACCTTAAGGTTTCCTTTTCCCTTTACTAGCAGGTAACTGGAACAGGAATAGTAAGATTTTATTTTTAAAAACTGCAGGGTTTAAAAATAATAGCAGGAAAGCAACTGTATTAGATTGCTTTTGACTTTTCTTTTCCAAGTGAATAGAGGTGTAAATGATACATAGCTACAGGAGGTGACCAGTGGGGCAGAACCGAATCTAGTACTTGAAACTCTGGCAGGACTTTAACATTCAGCAGCAGCACACATGCTGGCAGGTGAACTGGAAGGTCCCTTTTTTCCCATCACTAGATTGTTTCATAGTCATATTAACAAGCTGCCACAAGCACATGCAGAGGAGAAAAGGCAATATGCTGTAAGCCTCAAGTGCAGGGGGAGAATCAAGAAATCCGGCTGACAAAAATCATGCTGTAGCATACAGGATTAGGTAAAATTTCCTTCTTTTAACGGTTACACTCCCAAGACTGCAAAAGTTGTAAGCATATAAATGGTAAAAGTCCAAAATAAGAATCCTAGGTATCTCTAAGGCATTCAGCAGAGTTACCACAAGTGTCTTTATTTGCAAAGTACTTGGTAGATTTTAAGTATAATAAGATACTGAATTGGCATTCTGGTATGTGCGGCAAATCTAAAACAATGCCTGTGCTTAAGTGCTCTGCTGTTTTACCAATTTGTTTGAGTATAAAACTGCCATCTACAGCCATCATCTCATCTCATGCAGCAGTGGGAACCAGAAGGAAGCAAAATGTGCCAGTGGGCTCATGGTTATCAGCCCCAGTATTAAGAAAACCCCTGAAACAGGGCATTGAGCTGTGCTAAGTGGGAGAGTTGCAGAACCAGCTGTATTCCTCCACATGAAGTCTAGTGCTTGTGGTTCAGAATCAGTTCTGTTGCATCAGCCTGAAGGAACTTTGCAGAGGAAGGTACATGAGCAGGATACAGCCATTCCCAGAGGCAGCTCTGAAAGTTGTCCATGCTGCTGAGTTCTGGTGTCTCTTACTTTTTTATACAGTATAAGAATATAAACACACACCTATAAACCCTGTTTTAAACCAGTTTGAAACCTCTGCTGTGGCTGATGTTCTCATAGAACACAGCTGTCCATATGATTCTGCAGACCATCTGAAGTGCAATTCACATCCCCGCTGTGTTTTAGAATTTCAGTATGGATGCCAAATGCTGCATAGAAATTGTGCATCTTTTTTTTTTCTTCTTACCTGCTAAGCTTTCCCTGTTGACATTTAAAACATGCCTCAGAGGTTCTTATAATGAAGTCTGTTTGCCTGTGCTATGCAACACAACTTCTCAACCATACAGCTTCCAGCGCCTTACTCAAGTTACCAATTTGGAAAAACATGAATGTGGTGGATGGGAGGGGAAATGTCAGCATTTTTTAGGTTTCCTTTAAACCATTCAGTTCCTGGTTCATGAAGAATGCATTCTTTGTTAATCTGTGATGTTGCCTAGGGCTGTACTTAATATTGATCTTAATGTTTTTATTTATAATATTGTGGTAGAGCTGCATATCATTGCAGTAAAAATTCTGATTACTGTGATGATTTAATCAAACATTAAAAACTTCTGTATGACCATTTATTGTTCTGTCATGTTTTGCTGTCATTTTCACCACTGGTATTTGTGTTGATTTCTGTATCTATTTTCCCTGGGAAAAAGTTAACCACTAGAAATTTTGCATACACCACCAGTAAGCAAATGGAAAAAAAATGAGTTCTTGTTACTTCTGTGAGTTATAGGGCATTCATATAAAGGTTGCTTATACTTGGAACCTAAAAAGTAAGGAGCAGCAAGACTGAAATTTCAAGGAAGTACCTCCTACTACAAAACATGCAATTCTGGGCCTGTGGAAGCGGCCACATATGCTAGTGCTTCTGTTTGAATAAGTGGAACACTTCTATGCTGAGTGAAATGGGTGGGGGTGTCAAGTATACCAAAGTAGATGTGGCACATGATTGTATTTTCCATTTAAAACTGCAGACTGTTTTGCAGAACTCTTAGCCTGCCTTGTGAATTAGTTTATTCTGGATGGGACCTTTGGAAGTACAAACCTTTTCTTAAAAAGATAGTGACAATTTTGAAATACGACCATGTTGCTACCAAGCCTCTGATCCTTGTCAGTGCTGCTGTCATCAGCGGCAGTGATGTGACCTGCTATGGGACAGGTCACTGTACACTGGCAGCCTGCAAGACAGAGCAGGCACTGTTCTCCCCTGTCTTTTTACTGTCACTTCAAGCAGTTGCCCAAAGATGAAACTCTTGTAATGTACAGTAGCAGGAAATAAGCAGCACACCAAGGAGCTTGGAAACAATTTTTCTATCTCAATTCTGTCCTTATTAGTGAAAACAGGGAGTTGCTATTCTTACTAACAAAGCAGCAACTGCAGTGTTTTTTTTGATTTACCTGGTAACATCAATTAGCTGGTTTTCAACCCATCTGATTCCTGGTAATCCACAGCCAGATGCAGCTGCTGGAGCCGATTTAGTGGTTTGTTTTCACGCCGAAGGGAACGCTGCTGTAACCGAAGGTTTATCTGCCTGGTAGGGCAGGCTTGAAGAATTGTGTAACAGCAGCAAAGAGTTAGGTAGGTCCAGGGCGCCGGTTGCAACTGTACTGCACCACCGAATGCATGGAAGGTCCGCCCGCCAGCCCCCCGCCTACCGTGTCCCTAGGAAACGTAGCAGCGGCAAGCCCGCTCCATGCCTCGTGACGGCCGGCAGCGAGCACAGCACAGGCGGCACTCCCTGCACCACTGCTTTGCCAAACCCGCGGGCAGGGCTGCTGCTGAGCGGCCATCCCGCCCGGGCCGAGCCCAGCGCGGGCTGCCAGACACCGCCCTCGGCGCTTCGGCGGGCTCCCGCTCCCGGGCGGGCGCCTCAGCATGTACCCCGCACCTACTGCCCTCCGCGCATGCGCGAGGTGCGCCACCACCATCCCCGGACGCCCGCGAGGCTCACAGCAGCACAGGGGCAGCCGCCCGCCTTAGGAAAGCTTTACTGACCGGAGGGGCGCGGGCGCGCAGTACAAACGCGCACGGACGGACGGGCGCACATACACACGGACAGGGACACAAAGAAGGCAGCCGCCGCGGGCGCACGGCTCAGGGCGCGAGCTGGTCCAGCGGCTCCTCCCGCCGGTTGGCCAAGTGCGACTGAATGATTTCGGCAAACAGGCTCCTCTGCAGCAGCGTGTAGGCCAGGGGCAGCAGCTGGCCCACCGTCTTGTGGAAGTACTGCAGGCGACAGGGAAAACAAGCGCGGCCGGCGGTCAGTGCCTCTGCCCTCACAGCCAGAGGCGCTACACCTTTAGGCTGGGCCTAGGGCGAGCTGCGCTCTTCAGCTGCAAAACAAGTACGCGGAGCACATACACATGCTATATCAGTAACCACCACAGCAAGGTGAAGCTGGGTTACCTCAACGGCTACAAGGCAGAGATGGACATACATTTTCAGCAGCACACAAGATGACAACTATCATTAAGGCCCACAGCTGCCCAGCCTCTGGCTAAAGCCCCACATCTTGTCACACTTCACAGCTCAAGGGGATGAGGATGGTACATACAGGAGCCATTTAAGTGCTTCGGGTGTACAAGAGTATTTAGAATTTATGATTGTTACTGTACTTGTAACCATTATCATCTCCCATTTGACTGGGGAGAGGTTCTTTCCCATGTCTTGCACTACAGCTACAGTGTGGGTGTTCCTTCTGGCTCTAAGCAAGGGGACAGCCAGGGTCCAGCCAGAACCAATAAGGTCAATGGGCCTACAGACAGGCCAGAACAGTGAGACCAAGCCCTGTTGCAAGCTGTGTGTGAAGCCACTGTTTTTTCTTTCCATTTACTAAATTAGAAAATCAAGGAAGGTTTTCTATTTTTAGAAAACAGTTACTAAATTACAGCTTTTTGTTTCAAACTGCTGCCTAAGATAGATCTCAGGATATGTCACAGCACTGTGAAGACTTGTCATGGCAGGAGTTGGTTGGTGGTTAATCTCATGTGCTCAGAAGCACAAAGCATCAAAGACAGGGATTTGTCTTCATCTACTCAGCCAACTGAAACAGCTGTTGTCTTCACCGCCCCTTCAGATGTATGAAGGAATTAAGCAGCTGAAGCAGCAAGTTGCTGAAGGGTCCAAAATAAGCAGGGTATCAGAGGAAAACAAAACACATTCTCGGATGCTGTGGGGCAAGAAACCTAAGAAACACATCAGTAATTTAACTGTGTGCAAAGATCAGAGAATTTTGATTTGTTTCAGTGGCTCAGTATTTTAACTGGTGTTTAGGGCAGCTTTTTTGGGGCCTACATTTAGCACTTCAATGTTTTTACCTTTCCACATGACACTTTGGAGCAGCCCTTAGCCAATCATATTTTTACTAAAAGCAGCTCTTCTTCATGGGTTTTCTTATGACCAGCCATTCTTCTACAGTGATGCTGAAGCTTCTTTGTACAGTATTTCCTAGCTATGGATTTATTACAGGCATGACCCTTTTCATCAGGGCAGTGGCTAATCATACACAAAAAGTGTTAAGTGTAGTTTCTACGTGTGACTAAGTGCTGGTAAGTCCATCAACTTATTTATGACATTCGTTGCCAACAGAGCCAGAACAAGACACACACTGGAAGGTCTCTTACACAGCCATACACAGCTCTCCCTGGAGCCGAGCAGCTGGCTGAGGTTCAGATTTCTCCAGCTGGGGGTTACTACAAACATCAGCCTGTTTCCTGACCTAGCTGAATATAGCACTTGTGCCTACACAAGCGGTTGGAGACAGGAGGCTAGTTATTCAATGTCTCTGGGTCTGACAGTCTGCACTTTCAGGACTCGAATGAGAACTCACTGTCTTACATCAAATCACAACAGTTAAATGCTGTTTAAATGCTTGTGAATTGCATGATCCATATGCATGACTTCCATGATTCTTAGGGACAATCATGCAATAGAGTTGGGAATCAAGATCTACAACACAAAACAACTCCCAGTCCATGCACAAAACGCCATGTAATTTTGTGACATATGATTGCTGTGGTACTCACATGTGATCCATAGCAGAACAGGTCTATACCCAGTTCATAGCCCATCCCATAGTCACATTCATCATTAGCAAACTGAACAAAGGTCAGCATTTCCTGAATGGGTGCAAAGGCCTTCAGCCTCTCGTCATCAGTAGAAGCATCAACAATGGCCTTACAAATTCTCCTCAGATTAGCTGCAAAACACAAAAGCAAAAATATTTAGATGTTTAAAGAAAGAAACTTAATGTTGCACAGAGGTATTCTGTGGGAAAAACATACTTGTGTGTCATACTTACATGACCTCCAATTGGGCACACCCTGAGATGCAGGTAAAAGAGCTTTCCCCCTTTCCTTTGCTGCTCATTCTTGCACTATGCCCACCCATCCCAGTTTCCTGTAACAGAGACAAGCTTTTGTGCAGTGAACTTGCGTGAAGGAACTGATTCTGGTTAGAACACTGCGAGAAGAGGGAGGATGAGAAACGCATCCACAAGTCCCTGAACGCAGATCAGTTTTTTTGGATCTACTTCCTGCATGGCTGTGCCAATACAAGAGAAAAGGCATCTAAACTACTCCTCCAGGAATTACTACTTTAGATTTAGCATGGTTCATTGATTGCCATCTGAGTCATTTAAAAAAACAAAACAAAACAAAACTATACTTGAGCTCAAAGTATTAAGATTTCTGCTTTTTACTCCAACCACTCATATTCTTTCCATGAGGAAATATGAATGCAGTTTGTTTTTTGCATAGTAGCTTTATGACTGAGGCTTGTTCAGTAAAGCAAAGAATACAATAACCAAGATACTTACCATTTGTTTCAGGAAGTTCTCTGTATCCAACATCATTTTTGTCCACAGGAACAACTAGGCCTGCTCCGTGAAATGCCTTGGTCACCACCTAAAGAGACAGGAAATGGGATACAGTGCTGTAAGTTAAAAATGTGACATAAAACTTCTCACCTTACTAAACAGCATTAACACCTGACTGCTAGTGGTCAAACCTAAACATAGTGTCCAGGCAACAGGACATGAACTTAATTTCATGTCCTGGAATTCCTTAATTTGTATGGAAGTTACTTTTGAGCACTGAAGTTTAAAAGAACTGGAAACTCCATTTCAGTCACATCCTGAAATCTAGGAATTCTTGCAGTCACCTGTGTAGTACCATACTATAGTTGTTTAGTCACTTCCTACTATTAATTATTTCTGACAGGTATGCAAAAAGCCTCTGTTATCCATATCATCCTTAATGATTCTGCTTCGAACAGATCCAGCTCAACTGTTTACAAGAACATTCACTTCAAAGTAGTTTTCTCCATGCTCCCCATTTGTTACAGCTTTTTTAGTATACCCCTGGCTTTTGTTTTAATGGAATGCCAAGCTATGGTTTACAAGAATAAAGTGTTTTGATTTAATCCTATTATTTGGAACACACTTGTATTGATCTCCCTTTTCCCAAAGTCTGAGAGTGCTTATTAGACCTGGAAATTCCTGAACAAAGCATCCTTACTGACTAGAAGAAATTAAATAAAAAAAAATAAATAAAAGAAACAAGCAAGTAAATTAAGAAGTGTAACAGAACTTATTCTCTCCAGGGGATCAGGAAAGTCATACTTTCTTATCTCTCTGTTTCATCTTCAGCGTTTTTTGTTCCAGAGAATAACCCAGCTCTTTTGCTGTTCTTGTTAGTTTTTCATCTATGTCTTTCAAAATAGCAGTTTTCTTTTTATCAGTCACTTCCTTAAGTTTCTTTGACAAAAATAATCTACAAACAGAAGAAACAAGTCTTAAAAGAGCTTAACAGAAAATAAACATACAGCCTTCTAATCACTAAACCTCCAAATCTTACAATGAAGGTCAGCAGTCGTGGGTTTATTTACACACAGACTTGGGAGGGCAAGCCTCTTAACAACAGGAAATTAAACAAGTTTGTCACAGATGGTACTTTGGCATTTCCCACCTTTTTTGCACTACAGTACAGTTTATGCAATCTGCAGGTGCTGAATCATAGAATAGTTAGGGTTGGAAAGGACCTTAAGATCATCAAGTTCCAAACCCCCTGCCATGGGCAGGGACACC
>WYDI02000315.1:0-17876 GCA_009867235.2 Psittacus erithacus
ACCAAGCCTTTTCCCTCCCTCATCTCTCTCGGCCCTGACCCTTCATCATGATCCCGCAGGGTGGAGGAGGTTTTGGGAATCACAGAATCACACACCACCAGGCTGGAAATGATGTTGTGGCCCACCTGATCCAACTTTTCTATGGAAAGCAGGAGCCAGACAAAATGTCCCAGCACTTTTCACATCCCAGTGTTAACATGTCCATTGCTGGGGACCCCAGTGCTTCCCTGGACAGCCTGTTGCAATGGGTGACTGTTCTCTGGTGCGTAAAGTTTTCCTCTTTTTTTCCATCCTCCCAAGAGTAACTTGTGCCCATTACTCCTCCACGCAGTTCTCGTATAAAGGGAGTCTTCTTTATAGCCACCCTTTAACTACTGCAACATGGTGATAACATCAGCCTTGAGCCTTCATTTCCGAAAGCTTCCCTCACATACTGCCCAGTCCTTGGGGCATCTTCTGTGGCCCTTCTCTGCGCCCTCTCCCCCCATCCACATCGTTTCCTTACAGCGAGGATCAAAGCAACGCAGCGCTTCAGCCTCACCAGCGCCCGCCGCCCGCTGACGCCATGCGAGGGCAGAACCGCCGCCTTCACACCGCGGGCTCCAGGGCCCGGCCCGGCCCCGCGCCGCAGCACCGCCTCCACCTCACGCACCCCCGCCCTGACGAGCGCTTCCGGGCCGGGCGCACGCGCAGCTCGCGGGGCCGTGGCGGGGCGGTGGCGGCTCAAGATGGTGGGTGCGGGTGCGGGTGCGGGTGCGGGTCTCGGCCGAGGCCGCGGCGGCGCTGCTCGGGTCGGTGCGGGGCCGGGGGGTGTCTCTGTTACGCCGCGGGACGCGCGCCTTTAGTGCGGCCCCGGAGAGGGAAACGCGGCCTTCGTGAGCGGCCCTGGGACCGCCGGCGCTGCCCCGCCCGGCCGGCGGCTGGGCCGAGCGGTGTCCGGCCCCGTCCCGGGCGCGGCGCGGCTGTGGGCAGCTGTTGGGTCTCTCTTCGGTTTCTCTCGACCCCCCCCAGCTGGGTTCGGGTTTGGGTCCTGCGCTCAGAACGCGCGGGTGCGGCCCTGTTCGTGTTCAGTGGGTGCTTTCCCAGGAGGTGTAGTTCAGATCCTAGGCAGAAGCTCTTCCCTGTGAGGGTGCTGAGGCGCTGGCACACGGTGCCCAGAGAAGCTGTGGCTGCCCCATCCCTGGCAGTGCCCAAGGCCAGGTTGGACACAGGGGCTTGGAGCAACCTGCTCTAGTGGAAGGTGTCCCTGCCCGTGGCAGGGGTTGGATGAGCTTTAAGGTCCCTTCCAACCGAGACCACTCTCTGATTCTGTGATCATCTTGCAGCTATTCCAACACAAAGCATAATTATATATAAAGTGGCATTTATTGTATTTTCCCCTTATTTGTGATTGTTCTTAGTATTCATTTGATAAAAGGGAAGGTAGTCTTGCCCGTGAATGTATCTTCTTCTACTTTTCATAAATTCCATATATATTTTCATACATGATTTGTATTTGGCAGCTAAATTGCAGCAGTCTGAGTAAGCATATCTAATCATCCAGTTGCAAGCCTGCAGCAAGGAACTGATGTGGGAGGTTGCAGGAGGGTTGGGAAAGATTAGAGGGAGTTCCATGTTTCTCCAATATTGTAATCACAGAGGAGTGAAGAGCAAAGACACAAAACAACTGAAAAGGCCATGCAGAAAAGGTAGTACCAAAGTGCAGGTTCTTAGCTGTGTAGAACAGTGTAGGTGGTATGTGCCTGAATCATCTTTATGTGACTGCATTTTCAGGCACAGTATTACAAAGCTTTAGTGGAAGACAAACAGCAGCTGTAATCTTCTCTTGATTTGTGCTTTGTCTGTTTGCAGGCTGAGGTGGAAGAAACACTGAAGCGAATTCAGAGCCAAAAGGGAGTGCAGGGAATCATTGTTGTGAACTCGGAAGGTACGGTGGCAGCCTTGGTTTGCTGAGATACAGCTAGTTCCAAACGTGCGCTTTTAAGGGCTGCTGATTGTTACACTTGTGTTTAGGTTACGGTCTGTCTTTAGTAAAGATATACCTGTAACCAAAAGACAGTTAAGTTACAAGAGAAAACTCGATTCTCATTTCCTCTTTTCTGCAAGTTCACTTTATTATTTTAGGAAATAAATGCATTAAAAAATTTTGCAAAAGCTTAGAAATGTTTGAGTTATGCCAGTGTCTGAGACTGCTCTGTCAAAGCCTTTATTAGTAGCACTAAAACTGCTCCTGGCATTGCAGAATTGCTGCTGTGCGTGCCCAAAATGCTGCTGTCGTGGTGGACTTGAGCTGTCTGATGCTTGTGGCCTCATGAGACTCATAAGCTTGGAGTCATTGAAGGGCCCAACAGAGCAGACTTGTCCAGAGCACTCTGAATATACCATGAGCAGCCCAACTTCTTAAAATTGTGTGATTATCAATTTAACTTGAATATTTCCTGAAATAATCCTTAGAAAAAATGACAAGTAGTGGAATCACTGTCCCAGGAAGTGTTCGCAAACCGTGTAGACGAGGCCCTCGGGGACATGGTTTAGTGATGGCCTTGGCAGTACTGGGGTAGAGGTTGGACTTGAGGATCTTAAAGGTCTTTTCCAACCTAGCTGATTCTATGATTCTGTATATGAATATATGGAAGATCAGATAATTGCATGCTTGTATGCAGCTTGTGTCCCTGCTCACTGCTTTTTCGTGGTCGTGAATGATGGATTGTGCTGTCCAGGCTGAAGCTGTGCTTATTTGAACATCACCTGCAGCAGTTTTTCTGCCATGCCAGAATTTTGGTAGTTGGCTGCTGCACTGTTCTGACACGAGAGCTGAATTTTGACTGGCTTTTTGTGGGAAACTTGTCTAATGAGTGGCGGAAGTGTGAGGGAGGGAAAGCTCTGGCCAAACAGTGGGTCTGCCCTCTTGGCTGTTGCACAGGGATCTTGCAGGACTGCCTCAGCTTATTTATAGTTAAATGTTGGAGCCTCAGCTTTGTAACAGTATGATGCAGCAGGTGATGTCCTCTACTGTCAGCACTGATAACAGCCTAGCTTACTTGAATATCATTTAACTGCGAGGTTCAGGAGCCTTTCTGATTGGAAAAGAAGTTCCGAGTCAGGAGAACAAAATTGAATATTTATATTTTTTTCTCCTCCCCCACCCCCCAAATTTATTTTTGTTGCTATTTAGTTATACTTATAAATCTCATAAACAAATGAAAAAGCAACAGTAAAGCACTGATGCTACTAGAGGTAAATAGTTCTTATTTACACCTGTGGTTCCAGACCTTAGCCTTTCACATCTTATTTCTGATCAAGTTCTTTTAAGCCTTTAAAAAGACCACTTCTAATCCCTGGTGTAGGGACAACATCTGCTAGGATAAATAGCCACCCCAGTTGGACTTGGTGATGCCCAAGGTGGAGTTAGGTCTGGAGTTCTGTCACTGACCTTTCCTCACCCCTGTTCCTTGCAGGTATTCCTATCAAAAGTACTATGGACAACTCCACAACAATTCAGTACGCTGGCCTCATGCACAGCTTCATCATGAAGGCGAGGAGCACTGTGAGAGACATCGACCCCCAGAATGACCTCACCTTCCTGAGGATTCGCTCCAAGAAAAATGAGATCATGGTAGCACCAGGTAAAAGAGAGTAGGGACAAAAGAGGCATCAGGGAATCCAGCAGAATTCTCTTCTCAAGAGGTTAATGCTGTCAGCCTGAGAGAAAAGTTCTGCCTGCTGCTCTATTCATGTTGTGTAATCTCTTCTTTACCAAGAAGCTGTTCTGCTTTCTTCAAGGTTGAAACTTACCATTGACCTAAGTTTGCTTTTTTCATGTTTGAGTGTGGGAAATTTCCTCTTTTCATCTTGATCAAAGTAGAAAGTGTCAAATAGTTTTTGAGAGCGTGTTGCAGCCTCTCATACGTTGTGTCTTTCCTTTAAAACACAAGAGTTGTAAAGGAATGTGTTTTGAGAGCAGTTTCAGTCCAGCACTGTAGACGAAGTGGTAAAGCAAAGCAGTCCAATAGATCTTTCCAGATCAGAGAAATGTAATAGAGCATATTGTAGCTGTAGAATTATAGAATTGGAATGGTTTGAGTTGGAAGAGACCTTAAAGCTCATCCAGTTCCAACCCCCTGCCACAAGCAGGGACACCTTCCACTAGAGCAGCTTGCTCCAAGCCCTGTCCAACCTGGCCTTGAACGCTGCCAGGGATGGGGCAGCCACAGCTGCTCTGGGCACCCTGTGCCAGCACCTCAGCACCCTCACAGGGAGGAGCTTCATCATAATGTCCAATCTCGGTCATCCCTCTGGCAGGTTAAAGCCCTTCCCCCTTGTCCTGTCCCTGCAGGACAAGGTCCAAAAGCCCCTCTCCAGGTTTCTTGTAGCCCCTTTAGGCACTGGGAGCTGCTCTAAGGTCTCTTTGGAGCCTTTTCTTCTTCAGGCTGAGCAAGTCCACCTCTCGCAGCCTTTCTCCAGAGGAGAGTTGCTCCAGCCCTCGCAGCATCTCCGTGGCCTCCTCTGGATTCGCTCAACTCTGAACTCATTTGTGTAGTCAGGGGTTGTACAGTTATATCAACAGCAGCCTTTGTTTTTTTTTTCAGGAAACATCCTGTTTTATTTCATCAAATTACAGAATGGGAAGCGATGAGTTCACTGATGTGGCAGGAATTCAGCTTTGCTCTTCCGTGCTGCACTGGCTCTTGTGGTGGGCTTTCACTGATGGGAGGCAGAGGAGGAGACTGCAGTTGCTGTAGAGTGCTCCATAGGGACTGGCCTGGCAGATCTTAAGGCAGGCTCCGGGGTTTATGCTGAAGCAGGCTTTTTTCATCCTTCATGTGGAAACAAGAGAGGAAGGAGCATTGCTGCAGCAAAAATGCAGCTACAGTTACTGCAGCTCAGTAGCCTGCCTATGAGATAGAGGGAATCACCATCTTGCACCAATGATTTTGATTTCATCACTGCATATGCCAGTTACTGTTACTTCCTAGGCACAAACTGAGGTTAAGTTCAGTTGCCTTGGGGGCATGCCATTCTTAAATCTGATGCCTTTTCTCTGTAAGACTCAAAAATAAGTGATCTGACATGCCAGGCCTCTTTTGCTCAGTGAGAATGAATGGCAGAACTTGACAGTTCCCACAGCATACCAGGGAGATACAAAAAATGTTGAGTTTTACTGTTGGTGTGAAAAAATACCAGCAATAAAAGAGTAATTTATTTCTTTTTTTTCTCCAGATAAAGACTACTTCCTGATTGTCATCCAGAATCCAACTGAATGATTCCACTGACCTGGTCTGTTTTTTCCCCTTTGCCCAACTGTTGTTTGTTTTTTCTTTATTTTTTTTATTTAATGGTAAAAAGTAAAAGCATTAGTGTGGACTCTGCTGTGCCGCTCCAGTAATGTCTGGGAAAACAAAAGGGGGTGGTTTTGTTGTTTACAAACAGAAAAAGTGGCTTTTGGTTTTTTTGTATTGCAGATCACTTTGAGGAGTTGGTGAATTAGAATCAGGCAGTAAAAAATGCAACAGATTGTTGTAATAGTTAGCAAGATAATGTAATAAAATCTAATAATGTTCTAAAAAAGATGATTCTCTGTATGTTCCTGTGCTTCTGTCACCACTATTTGAGCTATGCTTTGACACTGTTACTTCTGAATGACTGTAAATATGAAACTTGCCTGTCCTCTAGTTCTGTCTTATTCTGTTGACAACTTACTTCGACACAAAGTATGACCATATCAAATTAAAAAGTGTCATCAGTGACTTCTGTGTTTTCCTTCTGAAGATTTTCATTATGCTCAGGATTGATCGAGGGTTTCTTCAGAGTGTAGAACCTTCCTAGGACTATTTTTACTCATTTGTTGCTTTCTTTAAATAACTATTGGTTATATATGCAATGTATTCATAATTGCGTCATATGTTGGAGCATTTTCCTACCACTTTGTTTTTGTTTCAGGCAGAAGTGTTGTGGCTAAGGCCATCAAGACTGCCTGTTGGAGCTCTCCTGCTATCACAGTTCAGTAGCAAATTTGATCTGGTATCTTCCTTCAGTGGTTTTTTATTGATGGCCATTAAGAAGAAAAAATGGTCATCTGGTTCCTCCACAATACTAAAGGGGTTATTTTTGTTGCCTCAAAAGAGCTTTGTAGTGGCACACAGAGTTCAAGAATTTGTGCAGAATGCCTGCATTGAAGATGTTTGTCACTTGTGTGTCAGAGACAGCTCTGGTTTGTGCTGAAGAGTCTTAGTGATGTGCAGAACATTGTAGCCCAGACTCAGTCAGATGCCTGTTGTCCAGATGCCTGTTGCCTTGCTCTGCATTTTCCTTGTCCAGCCAACTGCTACAGCAGGAGCAGTGCTTGGGGAGCTGGATCCTTCCCCAGTCTCATGTGTCCCACAGAGAAGGGGTGCTTGCAGGTACTGCAGCTGCATCCTCACAGGTCTGGCCCCAGACTACTTGTTGTAGAAATGTTTTGCTAGCATGAAAAGGAATTTCTCTGCAGGTGCACATGAGCAGAGAGGCACAGCCTGCAGGCATGACATGTACTGTTTAGTTAAAGAAAGAACCTTGACTGAGTAACTGCAGTTTTCTGCTCTTGTGCTGATGAGGGATCACTCCTGAGTCATGCACCTGTTGGCAGAAGCGCCTAGCTCATGTTTAGCCCTCTTCTTTCAAAATTACAAGCAGTAGTAGGAACATGTGATACTGTCCAGTGTCCTATCACTGAGGAATAGACCTAAGAATTTATGGGTGATCTCAGCAGGTTGGGGATAGTCCAGGTGACGGGCTGCAGTGCAGTTTTGGAGTCTTTAGTACAAATGTCACTTGGACACTTTTCTGGATTTCAGAGCACAAGGTGATGGGGTGGGTATGTGGTGACTCAAACCTTTATGTTCAGCGTTAAGTTTTATGTGCATTTTCAAACTTGGGTATTAATTAATAGACCATGTCTAATTTTTTTAGCTAGGTATGACCAGGAAGCAGAGAAACCATTTCTGAGATCTGTAAGGTGGCCAGTCCTGCAGCATCAGGGTAGGGTGCTTTATAGTAGTTCAGGTAGCTGAGCTGCCATCCTGCCAAGAAGTGACTGACATAAACATTCACCTCCTAGACACAGGAAACTGTCAGAGAACTCACACAGCACGTGTTCACTGGCCCTGTTAGTACTAAGTCTTGGTTTAAGCCATGCCATCAAACCAGTGAATAGGGGTCTGAAATCATGCTCTGCGTTTGGAGTAGTCCCTGATACACGGCAGCTTGTAACAATGCACGTGAGCTGTCATGATGTAATTGAATGCTGTCTCCAATTAAATGCCCTTCAGCAAGCTCAAGCCTCTGGATAACAATGGAATAGTGAGGAAAGGCAGAAGAAGAACGTGACTTCAGTTGTCTCTATCTTTTGTTCATAGCCAGAGAAATGCTTCCTTGGAGGGGGTGACCTGCTCCTGTATTTGGCTTTCCCTGGTAGGTGGCAGTGTTACTCTTTTGAGCAGTGAAGAATTTCTTTAGTACCATGACTTCCTTTGGACAACTCCTTAAGGATAGCTGTCCTACCAGTGGGTTGGTGTCGTATCTGACTCTGGGACAGAGTGTTGAGGTGGGTTTTTTTAAACAAGCTGTAGAACCACAATCATGCCCTTTTTCTGTATTGTGTTGAGACTATAAACTTGCAATGAAGCTACGGAGGTCTTGCTCTGTGACGATCGTTTGGGGTTTGGGAGCTGGTTTGGGGGGTTTTATGTTTTATTTTTCAAGGACTGTTAGCAGGCTGACTTGAAATAGGGATTTGAATAATGAGGTCTTGAAGGAACTGATTTTGGAGTCTGGAGGAGCTTGTCAAATCCATCTGGTCAGAGCAGAGCCTTGCTTATGCCATGCTAGTGCTACTTTCGCACCAACATTCAAAGTTAATTCAGTATTTTTCTTTCGAAAAAGGGGAAGGGTAGATGAAGCTGAAGAACATGAGCTTCCATATAAATAATTACCATGGAGACAAAGTGGCTTATTTGGATCTGGAGCATCAGAGAATCTCAGAGATCTGACTGGAAACAATTCCTCTGTATGCAAGTTAGGATTTCATTGCATGTAAGGAGGATTTCACTTTTCTTGAGGTATCTTAAAGAGAGTCAAGAAACAGATGGGATGAAGTTTGAGTTCTTGTCCTGTTTGCTGAGGGTGGGCCTAATTACTTGTATAGTAAAATCATTGTCTTAATTGAGAAAGGGCAGAAAAATAAGCATTATAGTTCTTTTTTCTAGACAGAAATCATGATGAAGTGGTTCAAAGGAGAACGCAAATAACCTCTGTGATCTGTGCCTTAGTGCTGCTTTGTGGTGGTGTTGGAGACTGGCCTAATTGGAGAAGCCTGTTATGACGGATTCCTCTCTGAAGGCAGAGGAGGCTTCTGCTGCTGAGATGTGGAAACCAGTCCCTAACGCATTAATGAGCTCATGGTTGAAGGGTGGCTCTGGGCTGTGAACAGCCGCAGTTGAGGCCCAAGGACACGCTCTCTTGTGCTGATTCTGCTCTGAGGTAAGGCTGTGGCAGAGGAATGAAGGTGATAACATATTCACACTGCTAGAGCTAGGCCTATAGAAACTCATCTGTGGATCTGAGCAGCTCTTCTAAGCTGCTTTAGCTTGCCTTTGCTGCAGCGCCCTCCTAGGCAACCCTGTCTGCCTGAAGTGACTGAGCTCTGTGCAGCACTCCATCAACAGAGCGTTTATGTTTGATGTTGTCTAAACACTGTTATGTATAGCTACACCTTTAGGGGATGAAAGTCTGGTATAGACAGTTACACAATATAGGCTTGCCTTATTTTTGTAGAGCTAGAGCAGCTCCTTGAACCAGAATGGTGTGTAGGAAGAGCTGTGGCAGCTGGGGAGGGCAAGGGCAGCAAACCTGAGCATCAGCACCATTTCTGTTGACAAAAATACTCTTCCTTTGCCACCATTGCAGGATTCCTTCAGGCAGATTTCCCTCCACTTAGCAAGGTTTCACAAGCACCTAGAGGTACTTATTATCGGTGATGTTTACCCTGTAGGAATGCTGTCATATGTAAACCTGGTTGTTGATCACAAGTCATGTTAGGACAGCTTGCTGCTGTTGGGTTGGTGTGGCTGGTTTCTGCTATCTTCTCAAAACCTTTGAGGGTTTTTTTGATACAAAGTGTGCCTACTTAAATAAGTTTTGCCAACAACATCAGTAGGAACAAGTACAAGAGGTATTAGCATGTGCAAGACTTTTCAGGAAGGCTGAGGGCTGAGGGAAGTATATAAATCAGGCTCTGCCTTATTAGAACTTCCTTGATCCATGTCCCATTTTTGTAAGTACATTAACAGTCTGGAAGCTCCAGAGATTCCACGAACCAGAGTCTTTTCTCCAACTCCAGGTGTGAATAATATGTGGAATTATGGTCCCAGTCCTGCAATGAGGTCAGTCTGCATGGATAAAATCAGGGATCAAATCACTAAATGATAAGTTCCTTATGCCTCTCATCGTAAAGGGGTTCACACTTTATAACAATAGTAATAAAATTGCCTTGCCTGAGGATGCAGTTTGTAAACTTGACTGCCTTGCCATGCCTCATTCAACATTACTGCTTTCCCTTACGTAATTTCTGATTAAAAGGACCTGTATTGGAAACAACTAGTATCTCAATTATAAAAGTGACTCTGAAGAGTCTTCTTTACACATCTGTTTGTTTAACTACTGCTACTGCCTGGTCAAGGAAAATCCATTATGTTAGCCATGAAAGTGATTGTTTCCTTTCTTGGGCGAGCTCTAAGAGGAGAAAAGAATTTGATTATACTTAAACCTATTTTTAATTAGTGACACTTTCAATAATTGGAGCAGTGTTTTAACAGATGTGCTATTTTACTGAGATTGTACTTAATCCTTTAATATTCTGCATTCACTTGTGTTTTGTGCCAGTTCACTTTAAGCAATGAAAACACTGTGTTGGCAGAACACGGCTTTGGTTGCAGTGTACATACATTGAGGAGGGATATTAAACACTGTTCTCCATGGAATGCTGACATTCCGTGTGGTTTTGATTCATTTATTCAGAAATAGCCTGCTCTATTTGTAGTCTTTAAAATATTCAGTATAAATGCAGCTCTGAATGCAGAAAACAAGAGACTCGTTAGCTGGGAGGCAGCCATGGGAACTGCAGGTAGCCAATGACCTCGTCGGGACCGGTTTGTGTCTGGGTTTGTGCACTGTGGAAGCTCAGACCTGGACCTGTGGCCTGTGCTCTCGGGCACACGGGGACCGTTCCTCCTACTGGCGGCGGCTGCGCTGGGAGCAGCGGTGCCGCTGGGACCACGCCGGCGCCGGGATCTCCAGAAGCAGCAGGCGCCATGCGCTGGAGTCTCGACGCCTCCATCCTTCGGGCACCTCCGCCGGCCGCCGCGCGGGGCTGGCGTGGAGCGAGGCTGGAGGCGCTGCTGCGCGGGTCAGCTCGGGCAGAGCCGCCCCGTCCCGCCGGGCGGCAGCAGCCCCCGCCGGAGCCCCCCCCGCTGCCCGGGCCCCGACACAGCGGAGGGGGCGGGCGGGGCTCTTCCTCCCCGCGACGTGAGCCAAGCCCCGCCCCGCCGGGCGTGCGGCGGTGACGTCAGTGACCCACTCCGCCGCAGCGCCCGCGCAGGCCGCGCCGCCACAGGAGCCGCTCGCCGGCCCCGCCGCCCTGGCCGCCATGCCGTCGGACCGGCCCTTCAAGCAGCGCCGCACCTTCGGTGAGCCGGGCTGGGCCGGGGGCTGGGGGGGTCCCCGCGGGGCCGGGGCTTGGTCTCCGCCGGGCTCCGCGGAAAGGGGCCGGCGGTGCCGCGGCCGCCGCGCGGTGATGTCATCCCTGCCGCTGGGCTTCGGGGGCTGGGCGTGGGAGCTGTCGGAGCCCCCCCATGCACGGAGCCCCCCCATGCACCGAGCCCCGAGCGCGGGCAGCGCTGCGCCTTGCCGGGGCTGTGCGGTACCGGAGCCCCGGTTCGGTCGCTGCCCGCTCGATAAGCGCCGTTTCGATAAAGCACAGGATAACAACGGGCCGCAGGAGCGCGGGGGTGAGGGCGGCTGCTGAAGAAGCCCGAGCGTGGTTGCTGCGCTGTCACCCTCCTGTGTCATGTCTTGTGTATGCATCCACCCGGGGAATTGGGGCGACTGGGGTGGGGTGTCAGCTGCAAGGAGCTCTGAAGTCTTCAGGGCGAGGGTAGGAGTCAGGAGGTAAATATTTTTAGATCTAGATGGTATTTAAAGCCACTTCCTGCCCAAACCTTCTGTGTTTCTTGTCTCACTCCTGCCCTGGGTCCAGTCTTCACACTTTGGACTGTCAGAGCACGATGACCTCTTCAAAAACTGCCGTCCATCCTCCCCATCTCTGTAAGCTTAGAGTAGTTATTGTTTCAAGAATTTGATACACCCTCTCTAGTTGTTCTTGAGGCCAAAAGAATTGATGCTCCTGTCACACCCATCCTTTGTTAAAGTACATGGTGGGGAAACTCAAGATGAAAACTCAAACCCACAAGACGGTGACCACAGAAGTTCCCAGATTGGATTGCCAGATCCAATAATGAAATCAGATGAAACATCAACTGCTGTTTCACCTGACCTTTGCCAGCTGGCATTGGGAAAGGTCCATGTTTCTGGCAAGTTACATCCCAAGGGAGCTATTGGTTGAGCTTTATTGCCTGAATAATGCTGAAATCAGTGTATCCATGCCAGATGAGGCATTGATTTGTGTCAGATGCTGTCCAAAGGCAGGTGAGGGCGTGCTTCCTATGTTGGCTTTAAAATTAGAGCTTTTTCCTGCTGATGCAACCTCTCATTGCTCTCTTGGAAACTGTAAATATTTGGCAGTTTATTGGCACAACCTTCCAGGCCTTGAATGCTTATGGAGCCTTCTCCTGCCACAGCAACCAAGCCAAGGGAACGTGCACAAACAAGGGAAGTCTGGGTGCCCTGAGACACTTGTTTGGACACTGCTTTGTTCTCTTGAGCTGTGTATTAAAAGAAGTAGAGTCCTAGTAAGTCCTTAGTGACCCTTAGTAACTACCTGCTGTTAAACTGGTGAGAATCAGCTTATTATGGTCAGGAGGAATCTGGTTTGTCTTTGCAGATTGCTCAGGCTTCGTATGAGCCAGAAGGAAAACAAAATCCAAGGCTCAGAGTAGTTGAAAGCAAGCAGGATTAAAATAGCCTGGGAGGGAAGGAGGGGGTGAGGGAGTTTGGTGCTGGCAACTGCAAGTGCTCCTTGTTTCTGTGTACTTTCCTCTGCCCTTTTGCTCTCTCAGCTGACTGGTCTACAGAGCTCAGCCAGGAGGAGGGAAAGGAGGAGGGAAAGGAGGAGGAGGTGGCCTGGCAGCCCACACAGTTGCTTTGGGTCAGGGCTGGAGTTGTTCAGTTGGAGAAAGTAAATACAGCTTGTTTTTGTCTTCAAATCATTACACAACAGGGGCAGGAAGTGATTGTTTACGATGCAGTTGGAGAGGGCTGATGGCAAACATCAGCAGTGACGCTGTATCCTCAGCAGGGCTTGATTTTTAAGGCTTCAGATCTTTACAGAAGTGGAGTGGTTCTGAAAACAACCAGACAAAAGGCAGAGTCAGGAATGTGGCTGTTTACAAAAGGCGCCCAGGCTCCAGGTTCACAGCAAGTGGCTTGCTTGGGTCTTGTTCTGCCACCCCGTACTGAAGATTCTACTTTCCTCAGTGCATGTTTTCTCCCATTTTGTATTTTTGAGGTTTCTTTTTTTCCATTTTTTCCTTCTGTTTGTTCGTCTGCTTTTCCTTGGGTATATCCTGAATAAAATTCATCAGTGTTGAGGATGTGAAGAAGAGACTGGCTGGGAAACACCAGGGCTTTGAGCCAGCATGTGTGGAGAGCGCAGAGAGCTGACTTCTCCAGTGATTTGGAGTGCTGTTAGTGGTGACAGGGTGATGCTCTGTGACCTGGTCCTGTCTTTGGCATGTCTGTAGCAGAGCATCTTTGGTCTGAGTGCATAGGGGTAAAATCCAGCAGTAACCCTCTGCATTCATGTGCTGAGCCTGGCTGTAGCCACCAAGGTGGTTGTCTTCCGTGTAGTCAGATCCTTCATAGGAGCCCAGAACAAAGCTGTGGTTTGTGTCGGAGGAACAGGGTGTCCTGGCTGCAGCGAGCATGCAGCAGCCTGACAACACCATTGTGCTTCCTGTAAAGACGTGTCCTCAGGAGTGTCGGGCAGTGCTCGCGCCTCCCACTGCTCTTGAAGGGGTTGTTTTGAATTGGCTGCTCCCTGTTGCAAGGCTGACAAGAGGCTTCAAGCTTTGTTTTCAGTGCAGTGCACAACCAGTGTGGTGACAGCCATGGACCTTAAACCTAGACCAGTCAGCTCACTGAGCGCCAGCTGGCCTCGTGCCCCAGCATCCTGCTGAAATGGAGGCACTTGCAGTGAGACACATATGCTGTGTCCTGTTGGGTAGCTGGAGCCCTTGGCGAGGTGACAAACTTAGAGGTTTAACCTTAGCTTCTCTGGGCTGAGTATTCCCATCTCAGGCTCAGCCCTCTGGGAGATCTGCCTTTAGTTCTGGGAAGCCACCTCTCTGTAGTTGAAAGGCAGCATGAGGTGATGGTAGTGTGTGGAGCTGAATTCTCCTCTTCGCTTTGGGGAAGAGTATTGCCTTCTGTGGGGACTCACCCTAGTGTAAGCTGTGTTTATGAGTTGAAAGACCAGCAGTGGATGAGTTGTCATGTCTCACACACCATCCTGTGCTTGTCATAACAGTTTTGCTTGTTGGTGGCTTGGAAAAGTGTCCTGATTGAGCTTGGTTAATCAGTCAGTTTGTCCTCAGACTCTGTGCTTGCAGTAGTCATGCTCTAGCAGTTGTGCTCTAAGAGCTGGGCTTCCTTGAAGTGAGGCTGCTGCTGCTGCAAGTTGATGCTTAGCTGCCTGTCTCATATTAATTACTGAGAACATTCTGTGACGTGTTTTGATATGTAGTTAATTATCAGTGTTGAAGAAAATGCTGGTACGAGAAGAACTGAACAGACATCCAGAGCTAATGCCAGCTAGACATGGAGACCACAAATACTGGGGTTTTTTAATTATTCTTTTATATAACAAAACTGACTGGCAGCCAGGATAATGAAACCTCTGTGTCCTTTGCTTGTTTCTTAATTCTTTCTTCACTACAAGAACTTCAGATATTCCCTTCAGCCAGGAAGGTGAAGACTGATGAATCTGGAGTCCTGCTGCCTGTAGCCATGAGCCACAGACAGGTCATCTCTATTGGCTTCTATGTTCCTTCCTTGGCCAGACCCAGAGTCCCCTGGGAGGTGTCACCCTCTTGGATGACGTTCTGTGGTTGACCTGCAGCGCTTAAAGACTCTTGACTCTGGTCCTGCAGTCGTTTGTTGCCTTTTGTCTTCAGAAGGCAGCTTGGAAATAGGCTGTGAGAGAAAATAAAGGAGTAAGTTCAAGACTCTAGTGTCTGGCGCATCTCTCCAAATAGACTCTGCAAATCTGTGCGTGTCCAGGCCTGTTTGTGCACAAATAGCGATGTCCTGGGCTGTGCGAACTCTGTGCACGCACATGTGGTGTTCTGCATTAAAACACAGTTCTGTCAGGAGCGCCACTTCTTTCTTTGAGCAATTTGAAGTGTTGTGAGTAGTTCTGAGAAATTTGAGTGCATCTCTCGTGTCTTAGAGGCTTATAATTGCAAAGGTTGTCAAGACAGAAGAAAAGGTCAACCAAAAGCTAGAGGGAAGGCCTCACAGACGACAGTCTCCTGAGGCTCATGCAGAGGGAACTTGCTGTTCTTTTTCCAAGGCTAGTGAACTGTGATTAAACACTGAGCAAAATACACCCATTCCTTATCTGGAACTCTGATGTAAGTACTCAGTATGCCATCCAGACGTGGCACAGAAGGTTGTGCCTATTTGCCTCCCATGCTCAGGAGGTGTAATGAGTTGAAAGCCCTGTTTAAAGCTGTTTGAATGCTGGAGGCCCACTGCGCCTCCTGCGTGGCCCCTGGCAGGGGTTACGTGGTACTGTGCATCCAGAGAGCAAGTGTCTTGACATGGATTTAGACTTCATGGTTGTTGTGCAGCTCTGCTTGGTCACGAGCTGAGCCCTTATCATGGATTTGCCGGATACAAATAGTCATTCTTGGAGTCAGGTTCAATTATATTCAGATATATTCTGAAACTGAAAAAGAATGTAAAAATGAAAGTGGTTCCTGTTTGTCTTTTAAAACCCATTGTCAAGCAGCCAGGAAGACTGGGATACACAAATAACCAGACTGCTGAGTTCTGCACTCACAGGGAGCTGGGTATTCACAAATCCTGCCAGACATTAAACATCTTGTAATGAAGTTGTAACAACAAAAGGGATAGTCCTGCAGACCTCATCAGTTGCTCCGTGTTCATGTTCATACCTTCCTGTGACAGCAGAGCACCAGGCTCTACCTACACCATGTCGCAGAGACATGCTTTGTATCAGACATGAAGTTCAGACCAGTGTAGTTTTGGTCCCAGGTCATTCATCCTGTCCAGAGCCCTCTCTTCTTTGCAGACAGAACTAAAATACAACCAATGATCAGAATCACAGTCAGGTCTCTGCATTGCTGCTGTCTTATGTAGCCTGAGACAACAGCCTTTTCTTAGCAGCGAGGACAGCTTTCACAGGACACAGCTGGCCTCCCGAGCTCTGCCCTCCTTTCCTGGATGTGGAATCTCCTCTTGTTCCTCCTGCAGTGCCACAGGCCTGCGAACCAGCCCTCCAGCGCTGGGCAAGGACAGGTCAGGTCAGCTGTGGTGTGAGCCATGGACACATATACGGGGTGCACTTCCTGGTGGTGAGAGGTGTCGTCCTTAGGGTGGTGTGACACTGCAGAAATGTTTATGGATGTTCGTCTGGACTGACCTGCATAACTTCCCTGTGTCTTCAGCAGTTGCCAGCTCATCCCAGACATACCCTGATTTCAAATCATCCAGTTCCTCCTCACAGAAGATCTCCTGGAGAGAGGACCGGGTTCCAGCGACCCTCTGCCCTGGCACAGACCACAGCAGCTTCTTGAAGAACCGTGTTCATTTTTACATCTTGCTTCAGATCTGAGGTGGATCCACCCCTAAGCTGGCTGCCAGTGTCTTGTGGAGGGCAGTGAGAAAGCCACAGGGCTGCCAGCCTGCTGCCAGTGGCAGGGATACCTGCACACTCCCTTCATGCCATGGAGGGCTGGACCAGGAGTCGTGGGATGTGGGACCACAGGGAGAGGCAGTAGCTGACTTGGTGAATTTCTGCTCTTTGCTTTCTGCACACAGCTCTGGCTCAGCTCAGGAGCTGTTGACCTGGTAGCACATTGATGACGTTTCCAGGTGGTGTTTTTTCTTCATGGTGTTTTCTTAACAGCATTCCTGTTGGTCACAGGCAACAGTGCTGGTTGTAGAGTCCATCTGCTGCCCCAGGGCAGTACCAGTGTTTGTCCAGTGTCTCCTGAAAAATGCTGCCCATCACACAACTGCATTGCTGGAGAACTTGCCATGTGTTTTCCTTCTGTTCCACCATCTGTACTTTTTGTCTGATTAAACTGTTTTGTATGCAGGGCTGTCCTTATGTCCTGTGTCTGCAGAGCATCCAGCACAGCACCCTCCCATAGCATGCGTTCCTGGGCACTGCTGATAAAAAGGTTCATGTTTGGAAAGTCTGGCTTAAAATTTTCTGCTGTTCTTAACTGCCATAACCAGCTCATCCCTCATTGCCATGGGATACATGGTGTGCCCACGTCTTTGGGAGAACAGCTTGGGAAGGACCTCAGTTAAGAAAAACAGCTGAGATTCTGGTGTTTTGGGCAATTTGCAAGCTTTGCTGTGGGTACTTAACAGTTGAAACAGCAGTTGGAGGAGAAACAGGCAATTTCTGTGGCATATGCAATGCTACAAAAATACTCCTGTCTTTCATAGGCCCCAGCAGTGAATTTTTGCTAGGAATAACTAATGGAAAGGGTGTGGTTTTTATCTTGCTGCCATCTTGAGCTCTCACATCCTGGCAGTGGGGAGAAGCCCGGCTTCCCTTGCAGCAGATGTGGAGCAGGCATGGTGCTGTCCCCTCTGTGTGCAGGTCAGGAATGTTGTCTCAGCTGCTCTGTCCCATCCTGCTTGGAGGCCCTGAACTGCTGCAATCAGGTGTTCAGCAAGGAGAGGCCAGAGAAAAAAGTGCAGATAGGGACTGGGTTGTACAAACAGTTGTGGGTCCCTTTGCATATAGGCTTAGGATTAACTGTGGCCAGGTGCTACAGGAAAGGGGAAAGTCTTAACCTCAAATAGCACAGTTGTAGTTTGGGAGCTACAGGAGAAGAATAAGGCTTGTAGAGTCAGAGCTGTCATGTATGAAGTGTGAGTGTGCAGACACTGCTAGTGGCAGGGTGGAGGAAGCAACCTGCCTGCGGTGCTGTACATGGCATGACCCTGGGTGCCAGGCTGACATCTCCACCATGTCTCTCCTGAAGACCCCTTTAGTGGTTTTCTCTTTATTCCTGTGACTTAGCCTACAGATACATGAAATTAAAGGTGGTATTTATAGCCATTCTTTGCTGTGTGATGTTGAAGATGCTGACATGAGACAAAGGGTCAACCTCTAGCTCCCACTCCCAGCTGAGGAGGTTGTGGGCGACCATCACCTACTTCTTCCAGGAGATCTCTAGCACTTGAACTGTGGTGTGCACAGAAATTACCCTTGTGCAGTGTTTGAGGCAGGACAGATTCTCTTGATTCCCAAGTCTGTTTGGTTGGACAACCTTTGGCTGGAGGATGAGACTGAGTGCTCTCCTTAGCAGAGCTGATGGCCTGGGAACTTCTGCCTGGATCTTGGGGCACCTGGACAGCTGAGGCGGGGTTGATCCCAGCTGCCTTCAAGAATGAAGTTT
>WYDI02000315.1:17976-28885 GCA_009867235.2 Psittacus erithacus
GGAACTTCTGCCTGGATCTTGGGGCACCTGGACAGCTGAGGCGGGGTTGATCCCAGCTGCCTTCAAGAATGAAGTTTCTGAAATAGGCATCCCCTGAGCAGAGGAAGAACTTAGGTGCTTGTAGCTGCAATCACTCGTACCTGCTGAAGGGATCCTGCAGCCCTTTGAGTAAAGCAGCACCAGCTGTCAGTGCCTTGTGGTAACCTGCAGTTCAGCCCCCTCACACAGGGAGGGCAAAAGCTCTGCACGCATCTGAGGGACCAGGTCCTGGGCACATGGCGGGTCTTAAAGAGTGGGTCAGGAGACCATATGGCAGACTTGAGGCTGATTGAGAGCTTTGGCACTTGTGGCTGCTGCCCTTGATTCCTGCTGAGTGTAGAGGCAGCGAGACCTGGAAGAAACCCTTGAGCTGGAGTTGGGGTTGCTTCCAGGGAGCAAGGGGGGCTATCAGGCTGCCTTTTGGTGCATGCAGCCGAGACCGCTTGGATACTCTGAGGTTATGTATATCACTAGGCATCGTAGCATGCAAAGGCTGACAACTGACCTTCAGCAAATTGCTTCTCAGACCCTTCCCATAATTATGCACAAAAAGTTCTGTGACCCTACAGGGAAATGCATGATGTCTGGGGGGTTCATCTACATGGCCATCTTACCAGATAGCCAGAGGCCAGATGGCCATCTTAGCAGATATTACACAGGATAGGGTGGGTACTGAAGCATGGACTATCCAGCCATGAGGACACAGCTTTCTGCAGGCTCTGTTAATACCCAGCAGGTCTGAGCCCAAAGTGCTTATGCTGGTAAGTGTTGTCCACTCGTGCTCTGCATCTCCAGCCTTTCAGATGCTGTCTTGTGCATTGGTTGCTTGTGTGCTTGATGCTTTCTGTCACTGTGTCCTTCAGCCATTGCTGTACCAGTGTCACATGCAATGCTGATTGCTGCCTAACTCCTTGCTGATTTGGGACATCAGGGGAAAATGGCCTGTATCACAAGGATAAATCTGGGTGCCCTGGAGCACTGGATATGGTGAAAAGGAAACGTGGGGAACTACATCTTCAGTCACAAAACCCCAAACAAAAAATGCCTGAATTTTCCATCAAGTCCAAATAATGTTGCTGTGTCTTGCTAGCCCATGGAGTCCTGCAGTAGAAAAGTTTGGCAATTCCTAGCAGAGAAATAATTTCCCTTCATTATCTTAAAAAGATAATTAAGTATTTAAAAGCCTCTGTGATGTGGTGACTTTATAGTTGTGTCCCACAAGAAACGCCAGTCTGTTCCCAAAGCAGCATCTAACCAATTTCAATTTATAAGAAACAGGGTTTTAGCGAGTGGTTAGAGGAGAAATGCGTAATGTTTGTGGGGAGAAAACACACTCAAACACATGCGCTGATCCTGCTGTATCCTGGTGGGTTGTGAGGAACTGGGGCTGTGTGAAGCAGTTCAGGGGGGTCAGGCTTGAAGCAGGTGCTGTGCCAGTGGCAGGAGGATCCCATCACAGATCCTGCAAGACCCAGATCTTGCATTTCTAGGTGGTCCTTAGTCATTGGCCTTCACCCCCTGCCTTTACCTGCTGTGATCCGTGAAACTGATCAATGAAAAATCCCAGGGTGCTTCAGATGAGCTGTTGTAGGCTGTGAAGCACTTCCCAGGGTAACGGTAATGCAGAGGAGGAGCATAGGTCTGTAGTGTCACAGGAAGAGCACACACAGACATAGCTGATCCTGGCAGGGTTTTGACCTCTCTTTCCTGCTGCTTTGGATTGTGGTAAGTGGAGGGCCCTCTGATAAAACAGTGAGGGGGCATTTGAATTTCTCCTGTAAGCTCAAAGAGCATACAGGCTTTTATGTGCTGCCTGGGCTGTGCATCAGTAAACATGAAGTCCGGAGAAAAGTGGGTTGGGAAGTGTAAGAACAACTGCAGAAAAAAAGATCTTTTAGTACGTGGGTCATCTCCTTGCTTAAGTTTTTCTTCCTGTTCCCACAGCAGGTCTAGAAGTACTCTCTGTCAGGCCAGTAGCTGTTGTAGGGCTGTGACAGTGAAGGAGCCCTCCTTGGCAAGGTGTATCTCTTTCAAACTGAGGCATTGTGCCAGATAGTGCTTGGAAGTGTACAACAGGCAGAAGGAAATGGCTAAAACCCAGCCCTAGCTGGAGAATCCTCTCCTCTGGGGAAGCAGCCAGGAGACACAAAGAGCCTGAGCTTCCAGAGCTGAGCCCCTAAAGCTGTGCTGCTGGCCAGCACCGATGGCCATGAGCTGCATTCGCTTAAGGCAGACGTAAGAATAGAGTTTTGTTATCCTTATGGGCTCACTTCAGTCATTTGGTTTCCATGTGTGTTGCCCACTTTTACTGGGCAGGGTAGTATGTCCGTGCCTTGCGAGGGTGATTGGGGTGGTAGGAAGCCGTGGAGGGCTGATCACTGAAGCTGGCATCTCCTGACCATCTCCCTACTGCAGACTGGTCAGAAAAGGCCTGATGAGCAGAATGTGTATTTCTTTAGCAGTGTCCCTCTTTGTGGTTTGCAGGGTGGTTCCCTCAGGTTTGCCTGAGCTTGCACAGCCACGTGTTTCTAACTCTGCTTCTTCACTTCTTTCTCTCCAGCGGATCGTTGTAAAGAAGTGCAGCAGATCCGAGAGCAGCATCCCAACAAAATCCCGGTAAGTTGTTCCCACTGTTCTGTGTTAGCCTTTGTTCTCCTGACCCTTCTGTGCTGCTGCTGGATTGCCTTTACCAGCCAGCCACAGGGGTTACAAAGCCTTGTTCCCCAGAATCAATACAGGATGCTCCATAAGCCTCATGCCAGCTGCATTCTGAGCAATGCAAAGCGCAGCCTTTCTCCTACGCTTCACACCTGCCCTAGAGGCAAGGAGCTGATTTGATCTCAGATCTCCTTCCAAGCTAATACAGCTTTGTGTGGGTTGGGTTTTGTTTGTTTTCTGGAGCAGCTACTTGGCTTTTCCTGGATGACTTGGTAAGGATTTGTCTGCATCTGCCCAGAGAAAGATGTACGAGATGATCTTCGCTGTACTGAAAGCAGAGATCCTGTTAGGATAATTCACACCACAACCAAACGGTCACACACTTTCTGTGCATTCCCATTACCTGTTATTGACGTGTGCTCCATGAAGACTCCATGAATTAACTCCAGTTTTTTCTGTCCATGTCAGACTTAATATGCTGTCTTGTTCTTTGGCTGTGAGTGTGCTTGTGATATCCTAGCTAAGTATTAGTATTTGTTTCTGCTCCTGAGAAGATGGAGAACTTAGTGAAATAATATGCTTGGGAATTGCTTGAGTTAGTATTTGCAATACCATAGCATGTATGACCAAAAAGTGGGATGTGTCCCTAGTTCAGCTTGCTCGGCATTGGATTAGAATTGCATACAATCTATACAATCTCTTCTCTTTTACATAGCAAAGTTCCTGCAAGTCCACTGTATGTTGCTTTCAGTGCTTGGGCTGAGCAAAGCCTCATACTGCAACAGTGTGCAGGGCATAGCTGTGGGTCTGAGCAGTGCAGTGCAGCAAATTGGCTGTAGGAAGGTCTTGGTTCAAGGAGGCACTTGGAATTGGCAAAGGGGTTTGAGCCCAGAGCCCACAGCCCAGAGGGAGTTGGGGAGAAGATGGCCCAGGTCACACCCTTACTGCTGCAGAAAGCACAGCAAGCTGTGCTGCAGCTGCCGCCGTCGTCCTGCATCTCCAGTTTCCACTCAGAACCCTTGAGTGAGTCTCTTTTTGCTGTGACAGAGGGCCAGGATGATTTGCAGCGTGCATGGCCTGGCTTTGTGTCCAGGGAAGGGCATCTCTGTCCTGGCATCTCTGTCCTGTCATCTCTGTCCTGTCTCCAGAGCAGGCTGAGGAAGGGGCTGTGCCACGTACACATGTGCTGAGAGAGAGCTGGTGGGACAACCTTCCCTGGGCTCTTGCAAGGGGCTGTTCTGGGGAGCTGTTAGACCCAGTGTCCAGGGCTGACATGATTGGGGCGCCTTTTGGACAGGGTTACTGCCGATACTGCCATTAAAGGACTTTCACCCTGCTCAGCTGGAGGGGGACAGGATGAAACTGTTGGCACTCCCTGTGTTTGTGTGAGCACTCTGCACGTCCGTGGTGATCTCTGTGGCTGGCCGTGTGTGTGTTACATATATACATTCACATGCGTGTGCCTACTGGGAATACATTCTGTGCCTTGCTGCTGGTTGAATCTGGGGGCATGGAGCGGTGGCAGCCTTTCCTCTCTTAGGCTGCTAGATCTAGCCCCATTCGCTACCAAAATCATTTTCCACCTCTTCAGACTGGCTTCAGAACAGGGGTTCAGTTTATAAATGCTGCTGAAGCCCCCTCTGAGATGGGATCAGGACTCAAGCCTCTGCCCTGAGCCTTTCCACCGGTGCCCAGCTCATGTTACTTCTGCCAAGACCTGTGGTGGGGTCTCAGCACACAAAGAGCAGTGTCCCACACTGAGTAAGCCTTTGGCATGAGGCAGCAGCTTGGAATATGATGCAGGAGGAGAGGTGGCTTTGTATATAAGCCCTATGGCCACAGGGATGTAATATTAGCATTTGATCTCCAAGCTGGACATGAACGTTTTGTCCATTGGCCACCTGTTCCCATAGCTGGTTACCCAAATAGCAGCTCATGTTCTTGGAAACAGAAACTCCTGGAGCTATTTTACATGAGAGGCCCTGTATTTGCTCAGGACACAAAGCAGCTGCTGCTTTAACAGCCAGGACATCCTTCTCAGCCCATTCTTGGACTAATTGAGAGGCTTTCCTTTGTGGGATGGACCAAGCTGGTAATGAGAGATGTCTGCTTCTGTTCCTGCTAAATGCAAGTCACATGTGAGGCGTAGCCCCAGTGTACAGGGCCTTCTGCATGGAAAGGTTGCTGCTGAGCTGCCCCTTTGTGCCTCTGTTTCTCAGTGGCCAGGGCAGCATCCCTGTATGTGGCTGCTGTGAGTGTCAAGCCCCTTGGGACTGTTCACCCCCTTAGAGCCAAAATACTTGTATGTCCAAGCAAGACAAATGAAATACAATAGGATGGTTCTGCTTCTCTTTGTCTTTACCCTTCTCCTGCAGGGAGGAAGGGATGTTAGCAGGTTGGTAAGAGGCATCCTGATGCATGCTATAACCTGATGCAGAAAATTGTTCTTTCATCAGCTCCCTGTGTTGCACAGGGGCTGTAGGAGCAATACTTGGCTTTCCCTGGTCTTTTTCTCTGGGATTCTTGCTCAGTATCAAGAGGAGACATGTCCAATGTGAGAATACATTGGTGGACTCCTGGGCGCTTTCATATGCTCCTTGCCTGGCCCTCGGGCTCCTGGGTTGCCCTTGTGTGAGCTTTGTCCAGGATGGGCTCCCCAGAGGCTCTGGGTGCAGAGCTCTCAGTGAGGTGCCTCACAGTCCCCCCTCAACCGGGAGCTCCCTGAGGTGTAGCTGTGCCCATCGCAGCGCTCCAGGGAACTCATCAGGCATTCCCAGCTCACCGGTGGTACCGCAGCATCCCAGCCAGTGTCTGATACGGCTTTGGCGTGGACAGGCAGCAGGAGTTGCGCTGCTGCTGCTGGTAGAGGCTGGTGTGTGTCAGCAGATGATTAATGGAAAGGGCAGTCAGTGTTCCCAGGGCTCTCGTGATCCTTTCGGCTCCACAGAGCCATCTTGTGGGAATCCTGGTCCCTGCACACTGCTCTGTCCCTCATTGTCCAAAGGCATTTGCAGTCTCCCATATATTTTTGGAAGAGACCTGGGAGGATGATTTATAGGACTCCTTATAATGAAAAATAATGTTGAGTCTCCACTCAGAGAGGACAATGAACTGGTTAGGATACAAATGTCTTTCTGTGGAGAAAATAAGTAGGTACTGGAGAGATGTGAGTCAGAGTATCACTGTAATGGAATGGATTGAGCTTTATAAGTAATATCATTACTTATTTTAACTGCCTGCCACCTTATTCCTTGGAATAAAAATAGGACATTTCCAGGCTGGTTTAGAATGGCAATTGTAGCTGTCAGCAGACTCCTTAACAGAAGAAATTCATCAATTATAATAGCAGGAGAACTGAACAGAAACCATTGTTTAGCCCTTTCAGAATGTGGCAAGAGCTTTCCTAGGCAAGACCTCCTATAGGGGAGGACAGGCTGGGCTCTCCCCGTGGTGGCACCGTGCTGACGTGCCCTGGAGGCTCACCACAGCTCATCTCTTGTGGAGTCCATGAGTGTGCACACTGGAGTGTTTAAGTAAGGAGCAGGACTGGAAAATCCAAAGTCCCCCTTTCTGAAGAAAAGCCTTTGGTGGCTTCACAGTGATTTCTAAAACCTATAAATATTATAAGCTATTATAACAAGTATTATAAACTAAAACCTCAGAATACTCTTTGGGAATACCCACAGTTCTTCCTGAGCAAGCAGGTCGATGCTGAACAGCAGCAGCCCAGAGCTGTGGTTGAAAAGGGAAGGAAAATGTCTCCAGCTGTGCACCATGAGTTCAGTCCTTAGCTCAAGACAGCAAAACTTATGGTTTTGCTCAGTCTGAAAGTGATGTTAAAATAAACCTCACTCCTCTGCTGTATCTCCTGTGTGCCAGGGAGGTAGCTCAATCAGTCCACTAAAACCAACTGTTTCTTGCTCTGGCAGCCGGAGCAATTGGTGCTTTAGTTCACTTATCTTGGATGCTTTCCACTGCCTGGCCCAAGCAGAGATGACTTTTTGCTGAAGAGCTGTCTGCAGCCAGCCTGATGGGCACTGCTTGTGCCCTTCTGTTCTGTTTCCCTGGGAGGGTGAAGCAAAGTGGGGCCTCGCCTCAACTTTCCCGTTTGTGTAGTTTGATTTGTGCTTGACCTTGAGACCAGTGCTTGAGGCGCTGTGAACTGTGGCTGACCCTACCATTGACTTTCTCCCCAGGTCATCATCGAACGCTATAAAGGGGAGAAGCAGCTGCCAGTGTTGGACAAGACCAAGTTCCTTGTCCCAGACCATGTCAACATGAGTGAATTGGTCAAAATAATCCGGTGAGTGCAGTGGCTGCAGCTGGCATGCTGTGAACCCGTCCTTGCCCACAGGCCCTGAACACAGGGTATGGGGTGAGAATGAGGCAGAGGCAGCTGCTGAGGGTTGGGATGGGGACATGACAACCATAGCAGCCTTGTGTTGTGGTACAGACTGTTTGGGGTGGGGGGAGACAGGTTCTTAGCATCTAGTGAAGGACTGTGACCTCCCTCATAGGCAGCTGATGATGAGGACTGCAATCCCCTTCTTTTATAGAATCATAGAATACTAGCATGGTTTGGATTGGAAAGGACCTTAAGGTCATCTAGTTCCAATGCCTCTTCCATGGGCAGCGACACCTCCATATCCTTATGGAGCACACCCACCTGCTTTGCCCTTGTCAGCAGCACTTGGAAAAAGGGGTTTGCAGAGTCCTGCCTCTGGAGGCCTTGGAGCCCCGACCAGCTCAGTTGAGCTCTAAATACTATGTCCTGAGCCTGTGGAGAAGATCCTAGCTCTGCAGGCCTGGCCCCACATGAACAGTGTTGCTGGGGGGGAGGCAGAACATGCTGTGGCTTGACACCGGCCCTCCTGCCCTTGTCCCCACAGGCGTCGCTTGCAGCTGAATCCCACCCAGGCTTTCTTTCTGCTGGTGAACCAGCACAGCATGGTGAGTGTGTCTACCCCCATCTCGGAGATCTACGAGCAAGAGAAGGATGAGGACGGCTTCCTCTACATGGTCTATGCTTCCCAGGAGACCTTTGGCTACTGAAGCCTGCTGAGAGGTGGCATGTGGAGACGGATGAACTGTGGCATACAGGCCTCCGGCCTTGGAAGACGACACAACCAGAGGCTGGCAAGAGGAGCACTGTGCTATGTCCCTTAGTCTCCCTCCCTTCCCTTCACCCTCTCACCAAAGAGGCTCGTGGCATGTGTTGGACTCGCACAACCCTTCACCTCTGTGTAGATCAGTCCCGCTCCCTCCACACACATGCACACACGTGCAGACACCAATGTGTGCACACGTGTGGCCTCGGCTTCCCATCACATCCCCTTGGTGTAACCTGCAGCTGCTCTCACTGTGCTCTTTGTGTGTGTGTGCGTGTTTGTAGCCTGCTGCCAAGACAGCTCAGCCAAGGATGAAGAGAGGACAGGACACTGTCCCCTTGGCTTCCAGCACAGGGAGAGGAGCTGCCTCCCCTCCAAGACACTAATGAAGGGCAGGAGGTCTGCAAAAGCAGCAAAAGATGTTCCCATTGCTCCCCAGTTTTAATTGATTTAATTACACCCATATCAGATTCTTGGTGCTACTGAGTAGATGTAGGCGTCTCTATAGGACTGTGGATAATGTATATCCTTCAGATTTATTTTATTGTTTTCTTGTTTGTGGTTTGGTTTTGGGGTTTTTTAGGGATAGATTGGTATGGGGAGAGGGGGGTAATCTTTCCTGTATTCTGTAGGTAAATAAATCAGGCTTCATTGCACTTTTAAGCATAGTAGATATCAGAGTGGAACTTACTTTTAATTTATACAGGTTTGCCATATATAGTGCTGCTCCTGTGTTGACAGTTGTACCTAGATTGTCTTTGGGGTTTTGTTTTTAATAAAACTGATTTCCCTTCTCTCTGTCTCCCCATTGCATGCAATTTTTCAGTCTCTGTGTGGCAAAGAGTTCATTCAAGGAATGTACTGATTTATATTTGCTATGTTCTTGTTCCTGTTTCTCATGTATGATACCAAAAAAATGTATATGATAAAATCCCACCCGGTTTAATCTATACAGAGGTATATATATATAAATATATATATAAAATAAACATAAATTCAAGTCGTGTCTTGTAGGAATGTTCTGTTCCCATCTTGTTTGTCCATGTTAATGTCCCCAGTATCAGCTGAGAGTGATGAAGAAGCGAGTGGATTTAGGGATCTTTTTACCAGCGCAACTACATCTGCTGCTTTATTTGATTCTATGACCAGGAGCGGGCTGAACCACTTCTCCTTCACCTACTGTACACCTGGGGGAGAAGGGGCACATCCCTGCCTCCTTAACAATTCCTGTGTGGACTTCCTGGCAACTACACCAATTTAAATGTCACAGAACCAATAAACTGGGGCCAAATGAAATTTGTTCAAACTCAGAGCTCCACTGACATCACCTACAGATCCGGGATGGCCCATGGATTGTCACTACTCTGCTGATTCTTGAAGTTTATGGCCAATGATCCAAAATCTACATTCACCTAACAAGGGAGGGCTCTCAGCCTCCAGGAGTACCCTTGGATGGCATTCCGACCCACAGGGACAGACCCCAGTGGCAGACCTGCTGCAACAAGGAGCAGCGACTCCAAATGGCTGCCCAAGGGGCTCCATTGAATCCGATCAGTGGTCAGATACGGTGAGGTACCCCCTGTTAGCTCAGGACCCAAACTCCTCACCCTTGTACCTGCTGCCCACCACCAGGTGGGAATGACAAGATGCTGTTACTGGCCAGCAGCCAGGCTGCAGCACAGAACGTGGTGATGTGACAACATAGAAAATAGCACAAGATGGCCCAGTGCAGCAACATGGCAATGCTGTGATGGCCCAATGGGCAACTTCGCTATAAAGCTGTGTGCTGGGAAGACCATCTGCAGTGACTGCAGACACTGCTTCTGGAGTGAGCAGAGTCAGCACAGAATCACAGCCCCTGGACAGCTCTTGGAAGGAGCCATGGAGCACCACTTCACTGCTGGTGCCTGAAGGGCAGATGTACCAAGTGCACAGGGACAGAGGGGAAAGGTGAGCAGTTCAAAACTGAGCTACAGGATGCAGTCGAAGCCAAGAACTGGGCAAGTGCATGGAAGAAATATTGGGAGAAGGGGGAACAGCAGCTTCTAACAGGGCATTGTTACAGGTGTCTCTTGAGAAGCTCGCTGGAGATACAGATCATGCGTACTGCAACTTGGGAATCCTCTGGAGCTTCTCAGGTTGAACAAGACCCTGGCTGCAAATATGCAGAAATTCTGTATCTTCCCAGGAAATATTTCTCTAAGAGGCAGCCATCCCAGAGCTATTTCCCAAGGCAGAGCAAGAAAGAAGGATTGTTCCTCATAATAGAGAAGCAGAGCCTGAAAGCAAGGGAGCAGAGTTGCCTGTGTTAGAACAAGGGCCAAATACAACTACTGCTGCCGTCGTGTGACCACAAAACATCCAGAACACCATCTCCAGAGTTCAGCAGCACCATGCAGAATACACATAGAGATCCTGGGCAGCTCCGCCAGACAGCACCCACAGACCTGACACCCTTGTGCTTTCAATAGTTTCCTCCTAAGTGTTTGCTGGTGCCTCCCTTCATTCAAGTGGGGCCACACCATGTCTGGGCATTTTCTCTGCACTATCAGATTCATTCCCTCCCTTCCAAAGCCCTTGTCCACACTTTACAGGGAATCTGAACAAGGGAGGAGAGAAGGAGACAGCATTTTCGTCTTGGTCTGCAAGCTTTGCTGCAGGGCTAGTGGAGGGATGGGGCCAGCACTAGGAAGGCTGGTTTTCACACTGTGTGAATCATAGAATCATAAAATAATTAGGGTTAGAAAGGACTTCAAGATCATCCAGTTCCAACCCCCTGCCATGGGCAGGGACACCTCACACTAAACCATGGCACCCAAGACTTCGTCCAACCTCATCCTGAACACCGCCAGGGATGAAGCATTTACCACTTCTTTGGGCAACCCATTCCAGTGCCTCACCACCCTTACAGTAAAGAGCTTCTCCCTTATATCCAGCCTGAACTTCCCCTATTTAAGTTTGAATGCATCACCCCTTGTCCTATCACTACAGTCCCTAATGAATAGTCCAGCATCCTTATAGCCCCCTTTCAGATACTGGAAGGCTGCTCTGAGGTCTCCACACAGCCTTCTCTTCTCCAGGCTGAACAGCCCCAACTTTCTCAG